>SWBG01000034.1:0-244217 GCA_023848605.1 Aureobasidium sp. EXF-10728
GCATCCCGTCCGCTCTGCCATACATAAGCAGTTGAACGGCAGATTAGTACTACGGTGGGTGACCACGTGGGAATCCCTGCTGCTGTACGTTTTGTTCTTCCTTTTGCACCTGACAGCTCGCAGGTTGACGTCTTTCCGGACTCGCCTTTTTGCGCCATAGACCAAGAAAGCTCGCGTATGATCGCATTAAACGGCATCTCGAACGTCACGCTGAGCACGAAATTCTCAAAAGAAATCATGCCTGCTTCAACCAACTCCGAATCGCATCCGACTGAGAATTTACGCTACAGACACGCGATCAGACAACTCCCTGGACCACAAATCCGAATCGGGCAGGGACTAAGCCAGAACATGAGTCTGTTCAAAAGAGCTGGTGAAAAGAGAAATTATGATCCCGGGAACTGTTAAGAAGAAGCACAAGAGGATGGAAAGAATCAAACTCTGTTGGTCTTTGGAGAGATACGGAAGACCAGATACCCGACCTAGAAGCATTGCAGAGAGTTGGCATACATCCGAAGTTCATCAATCGTCCTACGCTACAAATGCTAAAGCGCTGCATGGTCGAAGGGCCAGTCAAGTGAGAGCCGATAACTCAACCAGGCAAGACTATAGTGTTGGACAAGATAGCTGCCTACCACATCGTTTCTTCGGATGCCATTCTACACAGAAGAACATACCTTACCGAAAGTTTCTTATAGCACTCGAGAGAACCTTTGCCAAGGCTGTCAAAACAACAAACATAGCGGCAACTTCCACAGCGGCGCAGGCGATAGCCCATGCGAATAGTGAGATACGACTACGCGCCTCAATGGACGATGGTGAGCAACGACTGGTCAATCTCTAGCTGTCGTATCGGGCGCATGGATGACCTCTACGCCAGTAGAAAGCTATCCATCTGCTGTCTTTTCGTAAGTTGGGCCTTCATAGCTGTACATACCTGCCGCACACAAAGCAGAGATAGAAGACAATAATTTCGACTACTCTACACGATAGAAGAACTAGAATGGGCATAACTCTAAGCTATAGTGACGATAGGATTTGGGCGCATATAGTATCTGGTGGATGCTTGAGTGAGGAAATTATAATAAGAGGATGACAGAGACGAGATCATGGCATGTCATGGTCTGCTTCACATGCTGCTGTGTTACCAAAAGGCAATCACGATCGGCGTGACAGCCTCTTTTAGGCTTGACACAAAACACCTTGATGTGCTGACCCGGCGTCCCTATAAGAAGATGAACTTACCACGTTCAGTTCTCGTCAAAACTCTCCTTATCTTGCAATCTTGGTACATCATCGGTCATACCATGACCTGAGGATCCTGCTATACAATGGAGAAGCGGATGAAAGGAGACGTGGTCGAAACTGGTGCCAACAATAAACATCATATCGGCAACGTGAGAAGGCCAGACTCGAAGGACGCAGCCCTTGCCGTATAGGCATCAGGAGGCCTGCATAGCTATGCCAGAGCGGCTTTCGCAATTCCAAATGACACGGAATTACAACGGTAAAACGCTGACATAGCATCGGATTTGATGCCTCACCGCCATACTGCAGGTCCATGGTGGAGGTATGCATACTCATTCATGTTGACGCATGTCAGGCAAAGTCAAGCACTTTGATTTGTTCCCGCTGCGATTTCTTGGATGGACCTTGGACCTTGACCGCTTCCTGGACCGGAGGATGTCTCCACGGTCAAAGGAGCTCTGGCCAAGCCCATACGTCATGGCCGGTTCGCACCCCGCTCAAAGACACCCTGACCAATGGATTCGTCTCTTGATTTGGAATTCATTTCACATCCTACGAGACAATAGTCAGTCTCATGCTTACGAAAGAGAAGCTGCTCTGCTGTCAATGGAGTCTAGACACAGAGAGAGGCATGACTTTCATTCCATATACGACGCACGAGACAATTCCGAGCGCGCGCCGTCCACCGGTCAAGCTAGGAGTATTGATGGAGGGGTAAACAGAGAGAAAGCAGAGCCAGAAAGGCCGAAAGAACTCCAGAATATGGCCATTAGCTCTGATGTCAAGCTTCAAGACTCAAATAGCTAGCTTTCAAAGCCTCGGGTTATAAGTGAAAGCTTCACTCTTCCCCTCTCTTCCTTTTCCTTACATTACTCTCGCCATAACAATCACTCTCCCACCACTACCACCACACCAAAACATTACAATGTCTACCTACAACGGAGCTTGCCACTGCGGCGCCACTGAGTGGACCGCCTCCCTCGACAAGGACACCAGCAGCCACATCCTGTGTCACTGCAACACCTGCAAGATCCTCTCCGGCGGCGCCTACACCCTCAACCAGATCGTCCCCAAGGACTCCCTCAAGATCACAAAGGGCGGCGACGCACTCAAGAACTACACCTACAAGGGTGACTCTGGAAACCCCGTCCACTGCTACTACTGCCCCAACTGCACTGTAAGTTTCGTCTTGCCTCTTTACGATAGCTTGAATGGCGTACTGACGTGAGCAAACACAGACCCACGTGTACCACCACCAGACTGCCCTTGGCGACGACAAGATCATCCTGCGCACGGGTCTGCTGTCCGAGGGCCGCAAGAACTTTGGCCCTGCTGCTGAGATCTACGGCAAGGACCGCTTCTCGTGGGAGAAGGAGGTTGCCAACACCTTTGAGGTTCTGCCCCCTCAGTAAGCGTTTTGTGTTGCGCTGGCACCAAACTTGAGCTTGGGAAGGCAATATTGCTGTTCTTTGGGATGGATGATTATAACAGTCTCTGCGATAGAGCTATGAATTCAAAGAAGATTATTCGCTCGGCCCCCTCTCTATCATACAGTTTCAGTGAGCCCGATCAATTCCTCTCATCGGTATTAATGTACCTTTTGTAAGGGCAACACGGACTACAATTGATGCATACTGTGCAGGAGGAATCTAACAGGATCAAGGAAATACAGAGGCATAGACTGTTCTCTGTCGAATGGTAGAAGGCATATATCTCCAAATAATAAGAGAAGGATCATAAGAAAATAGTCATTAATTCGAATATGCTGCCGTATACTAGTCCTGCCTTGCTTCACCAAACGCCATTCGTGTGCACATGTGCCGCAACTCTAGATGGCCCTGGCAGCCTCGCCAGCAGCATCCGTCTCTTCTGCTCTTTGTCTCTGCTTGCCCTTTCCAATGCCGCCCTCGCCAACGCCCATTCTCTTTGCTACATATCTTTGAGCCACGACACCGATGGCTAGGTTCAGTGTATCTTGTATCCACTCAGAGACCCATTCGCGAGGGTCGATGCCGCCGGATTCGACAATGTCGCGGATGCTGTCGGGGAGGGTATCAGGGTCCTCGGGGTTGGGCGATGAGGCATCGAGCCATTGTGCCCATTGTGCAGGGAAGGATTGTGATAGCGAGGAGAAGGAGAGGGAGTGGATGGGGTCGTGAAGGTAGATGGCGAAGAGGGTGGTTTCTTCGTCGGCGTCGGGTTCCACGACGTCGCTCTTGGGCTCCTCGGGCTTGGGGCCTGCTGCGAAGAGGTCCTTGGCGGCTGACTGTGTGACGGGTTGGATAGCGAGGAAGATGTCGGAGCTGCGGACGGGGCTGGACTCTGAGAGTGTTTGTGTAGCTTGCTTTGCAGCCTCTTCGACGCCGCCGCGCGACGAGAAGAAGTCTGTTGCGTAGGCTTCGGCGTTGGCGCGACAGAGCTTGGTACCTTCGGTCATGCCTTTGACTGCGCCCAGACTGCGCTGTGTGGCATGTTCGCGCCACCAAGGACCGTCAGTCCATGCGCCGCTTCCGGTCCCGAGGATGTTTCCGCGGTAGGCCAGGTCGGAGGAGCTGCGGTCGCGCTGGCGAGATTCTGAGCCACGCTGAATGACGAGGAGGTCGCCGCCTTCGACTTGCTGCATGACGCGCGAGAAGACTTCGTAGATGATGGGGTCGAGAGAGGGGTATGCTTGTAGATCGTGTGTGGTGTGGATGATGAGGCGCTCGTGCTGTGCAATGGGCGGGGCGATGGTCTCGAGTAGAGATGTGAAGGTAGGCAGAGCCATGTTGCGCACGTTGCCGCCATAGGCCTTCAAGCTCTCGACATTGACATTGTGACGCAGCTGCTCAGCATATTTGAGGACTTCGGGGTTGCCGCGCACCTCCTTGACGGCGGCTTCTGCTTGCTTGACGGCAGCACTGGCGGCGCTGAAGACGCTGGCTCCCCATCCGCCAAAGCCCCAGCCACCGCCGCCGCTTTGTGCCTTCTGCTCTTGCTCCTTCTCTTGTTGCTGCTGAGGTTGATCATCGGGCGTCTGACTCTGGTGGTAGCTACGAGCGCTTTCGGTGCTCTTGCGTGTCTTGGAGCGATCTTCGCTGGTGCGCCCGCTGGGTGGGCCGGAGCTCTGAGGAGTGTGTTCGGGCTTGGACTTTGTTCCCGAGGTTGTGGAAGTGGTGGAGAGGCGAGGGGTCTGTGGACGGGAGACAGGGCGAGCAGCTGCCAGGGCGCTGAGCTCTGCTAGCGGGTCGTCATCGTCGACGGCTCCAGATGCTGCCTTAGCTGACGAGGGTGTGGTGCTGTCGGCCGAAGGGATGTCTTCGAACTGAGCAAGAAGCTCTTCGTCGGTCAACTTCTTGGACATGGCTGTTTGTATTGTGTCTGTGTCAGGGAGAGAGAGTGTTGTCCCTCTTCGACGACAAACAGCAAGCAGGTCCAGAACCGGGGAAAGTCACTAGCTTAGACTCGGCTAGCTCCCGCCACTAGCCGCCGTCGCCTGTCATTGGCTGTTGCGCGGTCGTGTGGAGCCCGCCTTGGGACTACGAGTCTGGAAATCAATCACACAACTCGAAAAAGACTATCATTCTTGCTATTCATCATCTCTGCTCTTGCAAAAACTCCCACTCGCGTCTCGAGTCTCCATTTGTCAGTCTGTACAATTCTCTGCCTTGTCTTCGCCAACTTTCTCTTTTCTACCTCGCCCTCAAACTCGACGATTCGATTTTGCTCGCTAAACGTTATTCTCCTTTGCTTTCTTCAACACATCATCCGAACTTGGTCTAGTACTTATCTCTCGAGTCTTTCAAGCCTTGAGTGTTGTTTCTACTGGTTTTTGGTCCTCTCTGTATAATCTTGGTCTCCTGGATAAGCTCTCTTCGGCTTCATGGTCTCGGCTTGCCACGACAAAAGTGTCTTTATCGGAATTCGCTGTCGACAATACTGATTACAATGCGAACAAGGACTCACAGTAAACCTCAATTACCTCAGATCAGTCCCTCTCTCACTCGCACCACCCGCTCAACCAACAACTCCTCTCCCGACAAGATGAATTCTACCATCATGGCAAAGGCTCCCAATTATGCCGAAACAGATCCGGTCTCCCTTCGATGGATTAACGACCGTACATTCGCTGTTTGCGGCATCGATCAAGAAATTCTAGAAACTTATGACGCCGAGGATCAAGCAAGGAGATTTAACAAACCTCAAAGTCCCGATGATCGTCGTGCCGCTCGCAGGGCTCGCCGTGAGAGCGCACACGAAGCCATCTTCTTTACTGGTTTGACTTCTAGTCAAAATGGACAAACCAAAAAGAAGCCCGAGTCCAATGAAAGCACAGGCCATCTCGGCGACGAGTCACAGGAGAATGCTTCTTTCAATCGTCCTCAAACAGTCTCTTTCAATGGCAATGGTGACAATACTGCATCAGATGTCGACGATATCGATAAAGACGACGATGCTGATGACGATGACCACGTCTCGAACAATTTCCAACCTCTGCCACGAAGCAATACATTGTCAAGACGAGGGGGGACGGTGAAACGAAGACGACGAGGTGGTGCTCAGTCAGCATCACGACAGCCATCTCGCGAGCCTTCACCTGAACTATCTCTACTGGCGCCGGAAGACGATGTCGTGAGTGACAACGATCTACCATCTCCCTTTACCGAGGAGATGTTCGATGATCCCAACCTGCCGGACGATGAAGCACAAGCTCTATACAACAAACTGTTCGAGCCGATGACACAACCCGATGTCTTTATTGGACCCCTCATCAAGTTTTTACCCGGGCAGAGGTCTACGGACAATTTATATGTGCTAGCCGCAAACACAGCAGCAGCATTACGTGCGTGGCAGGACGAGTATCTCGAGCTTGAGAAGATCACTGCGCCTCATGCCGCCATTCCTCGCAAAGCTGCAACTGGCCAACGCAACCCCATTGATCCTATGGTTTACGAAGATCAGAAAGAAGCCGAGTTATATGACTACGTGTTCGATGCTAAGAAAGTCGGTATGCAAGATCCCATCGCCCAAAAAGTCGTCAGAGATGCTTCTGGCAGAGAACTACGTACTCGACAGCCCCGTGGTCAGGCCAACAAAGAAGCCTCCGCAGCTACAGCCGCTGTCGTGCCGGACGAGATTGTCACAGGCAGACGGGCTAGGAAACCGGTTGCTAAGTATGACGGTGTTGTTTCTACTGATCAAGCTATGGGAAGAAAGAGGGGTGCAAACGCCATGAGCGAAACTCCCGAAGCAGATGAGCCCATGGCTAAGCGAGGTAAAACAGCTACTCGTGGTGGAAGAGGAGGCAGGGGAGGACGCGGAGGTAGAGGTGGGAGAGGTGGGCGAGGAGGCGGACGGGGTGGGCTGGTTGCAAAGCGTCTGCAAGAGCTGCGTGAAGAGAGTGCTGCAGTCTCGGCCACAGCATCCGAAGATGAGATGTCGGGCTCGGACGCGGGAAGCGTGCCACCAGATACTCGCGAGAACAGCCCTGTACTCGAACATCTACCTGCAACCGAGACGACCACACCAGGTCTAGCCGACGAGTCGCAGATTGATCCGCAGAGCGAAGATGGGCCATCACTCACAGCTAGTGGCAAGAAGAAAGGACGACCAAAAGGCAGCAAAAACCATCACAAGAGATCAGACGCTGGCATTCCGAAAGGTCCTCGCGTGCCAAAGGCTCAGAGCAATGGTACACCAGGCTTTGGAAGTGTCAACTCTGACATGGCAGCGAGTGCAGAAACGAGTCTTACGCCTGGTTCGGCAGACACGACGCCCGTTGCACCAGCCACAGCAGGAGGAAATCCAGTCGATCCCAAGCGTAAAGTTCCTCGCAGCGAAAAGCGATCCAAGAGTATGGTTGAATGGTGGGCTCGCAGAAAAGCCAAAGAAGCAGAGGACAAGGCTCGCGAAGCAGAAGCGCAGGCTGCTGAACGTCATCGTGCTGCTGAAGCTCATGCTCGATATATGTCACAGCACGGTGGTCTGATCGCCGCACAACAACAAGCCCAACAGCAGCAACATCAGCACCAACAACATCAACAGCATCAACATCAGCAACAGCAACAACATCAGCAATTCGGTGGATACACTGGGCCCTATCCACCGACAGGCGTCCTGCCACCTCCGGGACCACCTCAACAAATGCAACAACACGTGCCACAGCATTGGGGCTCAGGATTCGCACTGCCCGGTCTTCAAGGTCCTGGCGGGTTAGTGTGGCATCAACCTGTGCATCATCCGAGTCAAGGTCTCCCACCGATGCAACAGCAACCCCCTCCTTCTCAGCAACAACAGCAGCAGCAAGGACCGCCTCAAGGGCCAAACGGACCACAAGGACCCGAAGGGCATAGAAGGGATCAGCATGGGTTTGTGAGGAGCTTTTGACGGTGATGAGAGGTGCCTCGAAAACATCTCTCCTTAATTGAACAGTCAAAGTATTGCATAGCATAGTGCTGTTGATCGCGGTCTGCATTTTCTGTACCAGTCATGCAGGACAAAAATGTCCTTGTAATAACACATTTTATTCCATCAAATCAAATCGCATAGTCGCTGTATCGGAGGATGGTATTTGTATGTTTCAAACTCAGCCTTGATTATCAAGATTACTCGTGTTTGTCCTTCACAGAGGTGCTGATGGGGACGCAGATTCTTGCACAGACCCAAAAAGATATCCGAGTACCGAAAATTCTTCTCGATCGATCAATCATTCGTTTTGTTTTGCTCTTTTCGAGGAACAAAATATGATGCAGACGAAAGAGCCAGGGTCGTAGCCAAGACGTGAAATGATGGACGTCGGAATCTCGGCGTCGCAAGCACCGACCAAAGTTCAGTCCCGCAGATCAATCACAAAGTTTCACATGCGACTCGAAACATCGGCCAAGTCACTTTTCTACTCCATCGTCGCGACACGGCTCCAGGATCATGGCGGCAAAGCTGGAAGACGCGAGCTCAGAGCTCTATGAGCGCTGCACAAACGCGGCCCTCAGCTCTCCAGAAGGCCGGGCCAAAATCTTCGGCCAGGATGAATTGCTCAAGATGGGCGTGGTGGATAGTGCTCAGGCGCTGCTGGAGCTGTTGCAAGGCTTGATGGATGCACAGTTGGTGCGTCTGATGCAGATGGAGGGCAAGATTTGCTATGCGCTGCGCACTAAGGATGATGCGGCCAAGTGCGTATTCAAGGCTGCACCTTGCTTGGTCGAAAGAAGAGGCTGACGGTGGTTGGACTAGGATTGTCACCCTCAACGATGATGAACGCATGGTCTACAATCAAATCGAGAACAGTGGCACCAATGGTACCTGGACAAAGACGATCAAGCAGCGCACAAACATTCATCAAACGACGGTCACAAAAGCCATGAAGACGCTCGAGGGCAAGAAGCTCGTCAAGCCCGTCAAGTCGATCAAGAACCCTGCTCAGAAGATCTACATGCTATACCACCTGAGCCCGAACGAGGATGTCACCGGAGGACCATGGTTCAGCGACGGCGAGTTGGACGTCGAATTGATCGCCATCACCGCAGATGCCGTAATTCACTTCATCGCCCAAAACAGCTGGAAGACCGTCTACATCAAGCGCGAAGCTACTCCCGAAGCCGACGGCATCTCAAAAAAGAGGAAGAGAAACGACACGGCAGACATCGAGGGCTCACATCCAAAGTCACGCAGAGCAGGCGGCTACGAAACACAAATCTCGTACCCTGCAGGCTGGCGCGGTTATCCCACAGTCTCTGCTATCCATCACTTCATCACCGAAGCTGGTTTCTTGAAAGACAGTTCTGCGCTCGCCGAGTCTGATCTCCAGAACCTGCTCGACGTCTTGGTGTTTGATGAGCGCATTGAAAGAATCGGAAATGGCTACAGAACCTGCAAGGGTGTCTTTGGAGCTACAGAAGCTATGAAAAATATCATGCAGGGAAGACAAGTGGGAGATGCCGTCGAAGAGGTCGAAGGAAATGGACTGAGTCAGGCGCCTTGTGGCAGGTGTCCAGTCTTCAACCTCTGTGAAGATGGTGGTCCTGTGAATGCGAAGAACTGCGAATATTTCCAGACTTGGCTGAGGGCTTAAACTGCTCTTGACATTGTGCTGTCATGCTTTCTAAAGCTGGCGTTTTATGGTTGCATAGTCCTCGGCGTTGCTCTAGCATTTTTGCTCTTGTCTTTCTTGTTTCTAACGCGCTGCTCAAGTGCTGACAGCGTTACATACCCTTGTATCTCTAACTCTCCTTCCTGCTACACACATTCGCACTCATATCATTCTGCCAAGCGCCAGGCCAAGCGATTAGCCATGGCGTGATAAGGCAGATCAAGCAAGCCTATCCAAGCGATATGAAGCATTTGCTTGTCCTCCTTCTTCAAACGGCCATATCGTTGACCATCAAGTATCTCGCTCAAGCAGCCAAGACAGCGCAATATGCTAGACAGACTCAAAAGTACATGCTCTAGGCAAAGTGGATGCCGCCCAGAGATGCTACTTGACATTCAGGAAGGTGATATGACGAAGGCAGGGACAAGTCCAAGGGATACTGCGAGACGTATGGGCACCTTCTACAAGAGGAGTGGTTGCTCAGGTGCATCTACTTGCTCGTATGCATGAAGTCCTTGGCTTTTTGGCCGGGCAAGTGCGATGTTCGTCCTGTTGATATGAGGAGACCTGTATCAGCGTGATCGCTACTGTACAAAGAGAGCATCTCCGAGCTGTCAATGAGGAATGACACTTTCCGACTCTTTGAATTGTATCGAGTATGGACAACAAGTAGAAGAGTCATAGGGAGGCAGGTGGTGCACAAGCATGACTTTCTGACGCTATCCGCCCTCACCAATTTCGGCAAAGATCGGCGAGGAACGAGCGTCCTGCATGACAACCTTATCAGAAGCATCGCTCGTGACTTCTCTCAAACACAGACAACTTCTCATGTGCTCAACAGTATAAGACTTTAGTCACTTCCCATCATCCTTCTCACTCCAGCATCATCACTTATCAATTCCATTATCATCACTTGCCATTCCAATATCATCATGGCTATCCTTCGGGCTTGTACTGCACTTGCGTGCGTTGCCGTCGCCGCTTCGGCCAGACAACTTCCTCTTGTTGCAGATGACAATTATCCCTCATACGTCCCTCTTATTCCATCCTCCAGCATCAGCAATGGAACTGCCATCGATTCCAAGAAACTTGAAGCCGACATTGACATCAAGAAGCTGGTCGCTCGTGCTGAGGACCTCGCCAAGATCGCTGAGGCCAGCATTCCCGAGTACAATCACCCAACCAGAGTCATTGGCAGCGAGGGTGAGCTCTTCTCCATTTGTCTGTCCATGGAACAGTGCTGACACTCATCCAGGCCACCTTGGTACAGTCGACTACATCTACTCGGAGATCTCCAAGTTGGGCAGCTACTACAACATCACGAACCAGACTTTCCCGGCTGTTAGTGGTAATGTCAACCAGTTTCGTCTCGTGATTGGTTACGATGTCCCCAAGTCTGCGATGCCCTTTTCTCTCACTCCGGCTACCCAGCGTCATGAGCCTGTCTATGGTGATCTTCTTCTGGTTCCCAACGGAGGATGCTCGGCCAGCGACTTCCCTCGCAACATGACTGGCCAGATTGCACTGATCAAGCGCGGTACCTGTTCTTTCAGTGACAAGTCGGCCAATGCCGGCAGAGCTCTTGCTGATGCTGCCATCATCTACAACAATGAGAACGGCACTCTCTCTGGCACTCTCGGAACACCATTGCCCGACCACATCGCCACGATTGGTCTTTCAGCACAGGACGCAGCACCTTATGTCGCCAAACTCCAAAATTCTACCAGAAAGCTGGACGCTATTGTCTACATCGACGCCACTGTCGACGAGATCATGACCACCAATGTCATCGCTCAGACTACTGCTGGCGACCCTGAAAACTGCGTTATGCTTGGGGGTCATTCTGACAGCGTGAGCGCCGGTCCTGGCATCAACGACGATGGCTCTGGAACCATCTCTCTTATTGAGGTCGCCACTCAACTTACCAAGTACGACGTCAACAACTGTGTTCGCTTTGCCTGGTGGGCCGCCGAAGAGGAGGGTCTTCTCGGGTCCGACTACTACGCCACACATCTTTCTGCTTCCGAGAACCAGAAGATCCGCCTATTTATGGATTACGATATGATGTCGTCGATCAACGGCGTTTTTCAAATCTACGACGCCACGAACGAGGAAAACCCCAATGGTTCAGGTGAGCTTCGTGAACTTTACGAAAATTGGTACAGGGACAACGGTCACAACTATACCTTCATCACTTTCGATGGTAGAAGTGATTACGCTGGTTTCCTCACAGCCGGTATCCCAAGCGGTGGTATTGCCACTGGTGCAGAAGGTATCAAGAGCAAGGAAGAGGCCAAGATTTTTGGTGGTGAAGCTGGAACACAGTATGATCCTTGCTACCACCAGCTCTGCGATAACATCAACAACCTCGACTTGAGTGCCTGGGAAGTCAACACCAAGCTCATTGCCCACTCTGTTGCCGCTTATGCCAAGTCATTCGATGGCTTCCCCAAGCGTACTGCTGCCATTTCTGAGCGATCGCTGGTGGACTCGAAGAAAGGCACGCCTTTGTTCAAGTACAAGGGCAATGAGCTCATTATGTAAATACATTTCTCCTTTGTTTGAGCTGATGGAAACCTGTGAGCCATTGTTTGGGCTTTGAATTCATACCATGTTAATTTTTACCCGTTTCCTCCGGTCCACGTGAACATCACTCGGTTGCTTGGAGCAAGAACTGAACGGACAATATTGAATTTTTGATCGACGTGGCTACCATCGTGGTAGGATCTTGGCTCATAGCTACCAGTGGTGGCCATCAGCCAAGACTACTTGTGATGTTGACGAACAGCCGATTGTGTTCACATTTTCTCACAATGACGGAAGGCGCTCGACTTATCCATATAATCTACCATCAGGATCGCCCTGGATCGACAGCCGCATCTATCATAGGCTGACGCAGGATAGAGCGTCGAGCAATCTTTGTCCTCGTGATGGGTCCACCAAGTAATTACACACCCGTGACGGGCAGCACTGTGAGCGATCAAGTCCACGACGGCAATGATGCAAAAAGGATGAAACTGTTGGGTACATTCAAAATGGAATTTCCGGAGAAGAAGTCAGAGGCGAGAAAAATAAGGATTTGGGGAAAGAGTCACAGACCGATAATTTCTCTACTGTTCTCAGTTTGTGCATCTACGTCCTATCAAAAAGAATCTTGTTCGCACACCACGCCAGCCGAAATCTGGGGTTGGACTCATTGTCAATCATACAGAGCAGATTATGGTTACAATCTAATCCGCAGTTCTCACGGGACGATCACATCAAAGTCAATACTGATACAGCAGCAAAAACTCATCAAGGCAGAGATACAAGTAATGACATCAGATCTTTGTCCTCGCGCCAAAGTTCGAGAATCAACAGTATGAAAGATCATGTGCCAAAGTTCTTTTCTTAGTGCTTTGTAAAGAAAGTTACTGCAGCAGCCGAAATACCACTCCTAAGAAGAGTTAGAAAAGAGAAGCTAACTTGAAGCATGGAAACATTAAGTCGAACTCTGTTACACATAAGGTGTGCTACAGAGTCCAAGTCTGTTTAGTTAAAATGTTTGTGCTGCTACAGCTGTACATGCAGATACTGTACAAGTCTACAGGTCAGTAAAGCCGTATGATTCTGAAGGGGTTTGTAATGTAGAAGGAGTTGAAGATGAATGGCAACAAGGATGCGCAATGGAGAGATGGTGATTGATCTGGTGTTGTGGACCTAGTAAGTTTGTTTACTGCGCCGGGTGTGGCGGCGATAATGTTGATTGTCATGCGGCATTGGTAGAGAAGGTCAATGTTCTTGTCAAGGTCGATGCCTCCATAGCCGGCAACGATGTTGACCTTGTTCTCGAGGCCAACGTCTGTCTAATTTGGTCATGAAGTTGACAAAGTCTGCGTATGCAGCCTCGGCAAGATCGTGTGAGGGGGCGACCATGAGGACGATTGGGGCGCAACCTTCGTAAGTGGGTATTTGGTGAGATAGAGGCATCAAGAAAAGGTGCTTCATGACAACGTTAATCGAGGCAATTAATGCGGCAGTCGTCTTAGCACAACCTGAAGAGGTCCCTTATCTGCTAAGAGTCTTCAGGCATTGAAGGTAGTAACGTCGAGATTCTGTTCCTTTACCGTTGGAGCGAAGAACAAGTCACCAATGGAGCGTTCGTAGTTGGTAGTGGCGGCAGTGTACGTCAAGCTCTAACAGATCGCTCGGCATCCTCAGGGTTGCGGAAAATGCGAGTAGAGTACTGAACCCATTCGATTCCGTCGACATATATCTGAGAACCTGGTATTGTACATATTATATAGGAAGGACTGGTCCTAAGCAAGCCGGAAAAATAGCAAAAAGACCGCCGACGCCCGGATTCGAAGTCGTTTCCCATCAGAAGCCCCAATCTTGGCGCCTGGAAAAAAGTTTTTTCGACTGTTTCTTCAGACGAGATGTGTTACGAAAAACCGGACACAAAAGCAAAAGAAGATTCCGACACGGGGAATTGAACCCCGGCCTCCTCGGACCTAGTTGTTCTTTCGAACGGTATGAGAGCGAGAAATCCTAGCCACTAGACCATATCGGATGTGGTTGAAACGGATTTGTCAAACAACGTTCATGAACGCTAGACCTAGCGAGAAGACAACAGACTCCAGAACGAAACAAACAGCGTAGCGAATGACAGCGATGTAGGTCGCAATACAGTCTTGGCCAATCGAGGGGGTCAGGAGCTTTTCCCAGGGGCCGCTACTCCAGAGGATGCGCATAGCCTTGTTGCTCCACTTGCTGCTGACGAGCAGGCAGTTGAAGAGGTCGTGCTCATCGAGGTGGCAGAGTATCTTGGCCACGAGCTCTGAGATGGACCCGATGTGCGTGAGAAGGATGGGCGAGCGAGTCGTGGAGCGTCGACAGTCTGATGATGTGACAGGTTGGGATGTTGTTATATTGGCATCCATGGTAATGGTTTACTAGTTAAATAAGCCCAATGTCAACCTTCTGCGTTGTGTCGTATCCCCTTGGTGTTCTTTGTTCGCTGCTCGGGAGATTGAGCCTGTAACTCTTCCTGTGTCGTGAATCCGAGGCCAACTGCAAGAGCTGCCTCTTCCAAGTCTGCCACAACATATTAAAAACTGTTTGAATAATGATAGGATATCTGCTATGCTTACTATAGGCCTGCTTGTCAATGGGCCAGAGGTCCATGATCCACGGTTGGATATTAACAGCAACTGCTCAGGTTTTGTTGCTGCGGATTGAAGTTAGAAGATATCGTGGGAAACTAGTGTTTAATGATTCCATATGTTAATAGGTTCAGATCGGACATCTTCTTTTCATCGCCGCTTGTGGGGCCGCCGCGTGCCCAGTACACGAGTACTGTTTTCATACAACCAGGAGCGATGGTACAGGGGGTCTGGGCCCACTCAAGAAACTCGTCAATTCCAGCCCGTGGCATTTGGAAGATCTGTACATTAGAAGTGATTTACAGAGAGCCCATCAAGTACATTGCGTCCTGGACGGCGATCTGGTCAGGGGCGTGGAAGAACTCGAGAAAAGGCAGCTCCTCTCGACATACCACATGACTTTCTGGTATATTTATCGTTGTTGAGAGTCAGCTTGCTACTCTCCAGGTAGTATGTTTCTTTGCATGACCCAGCTGTCACCTCCGTATCACGTTCGGGTCGGTACTCAACCAGCGTTCGACGAGCTCTTGATTAAACTCACTCTGCAGTGACTCACCCTTGCTGGCTGTGTACGCAAAGGGATATATGGACTGCGTGGTGCAGGTGCGATGACTGAAGCCCGAAATAGACGCTGGCCTTGTACGAAAAGAACGAGCGTATCGGCAGATCTGTAAAAGCCTATATATGTCTCTAGAGAAGTCCCTCGATGTCAAGAACGACGAGTATAAGAGTAAAGAACGACGTTCTCTCGCCCGAACCTCAAATATATACAAGACCTCAACCTAGGGACTCGGATCTGAAGAGTAAAAGAAGGTGGGAGTCGCGGAGAAAAGGCAGGTATATCAGACAATCATGCGCGGTGTAGATGGTCTGCCTTGTGCTTGGCCTACTCAGGCCACATGGGCGTGGCAGTCTCACGTTCGACTGTGGTGCGGAAGCTGTTTGGCCTCGCCGAAGTCGACTGGAGATGCACGACAGTATATATAGATGGTATCGAGGGCGTTGCCCTGTACATTGAAGCTCAAGACTCGACGTACACATTTTTGTTTATGCTTAGCCTTTTGATCTTCTGATCCACATCCATAGCAAGGACAAACTTGCGGTAGTGGTTGTTGTAGTAAGCGAGGGCCATTTCACTTACGGGAACTGGTTATATATACAAGTGTATCTAGCTTGACATTCGTAAATCAATTGAGCGTACTGAATCATAGATCCGGGCTTTGAGTCTCTGGAGGCTCACTGAGAAACTGTCTACGCGCAGATCCAGTGTTACTTGGAACCTCCATGGTAGACTTTGGAAGCCTTTTGGAAAGTTACTTGTTCGCAGATCCAGCGTTTTGGAGCATGTCGGTTCTAGTATCAGGCTTTCCAAACGGATCTTGTACGTTTCCAGACTTTGAACCCTCTTGGTGGTCGTGGGATTGATCAAAATGATCTTTCTGAGCTCTCAAAGTTTGACAACCCACTTAAAATCCAGCTTGCCAGCCTCTACATAGGTCGACAGAGGATGAACTCAGCACTCATTGCCGAAGATCTCGGTGTCTAGAGGTTGAATGAATGAAACCAGCTTTTGGGAGCCGACGGAGACGACGGACTCCAGCTTGCGCAACAGGATATAGATGTGGCTGGGCCCTGTGGTGACTTCCAAGCCATGACATCGAGTCTTGAGGTGGGCATCACACCAGGCATCCATCCCCTGGTTGACCCAGTCGAGATGCAAAAGCTCAAACAGCACATGGCAAATGCCGTTCATATGCTTACTCTAGACGATGCCAGAGGCTTGAGGTATGCCGGCCCTTGTTCGAGCCTCTTGCTCGATCCGGAAGATCTCCATGACCAGATATACTGAGAACGTGTCAGCGCACAGATCATTGTTACTAGGGATCTCTATATGGTATACTCTGGAAGTTTCTGCAGAGACTGTTTGTGGGTAGATCCAGCTTTCTTTGGTGCGATAGTTGTGGCGTTCGGGATTCGATCGAGGATGGTCCAGCTCTTCATATGTTTGGCTGTGATGATATTGCCGACTTTCATGCTTTGTTCCTTTCTATACCCTTGCGTTTCTTGTTGTGATCTTGAAGAAATGCTGATGAAACGATATCTAGCTCAGCGTCGGTGTATACAGAACACGGCATCGGATATGCTCAACTACAACAGGCAGAACAAGTTTGTATACACGTCAAGACCCGATATCAGGAAAGCCAGGCAGGAGAGTAGATACCCTGACGGAGCTTGTTGGGCAGTTTCGAGAACGACATGAGTCCAGATCACTTCAATCAAAGTATATATAGCAGATCATAACCTTCCTGTATAGCTGTTGGGCCTCTCCACATCAAGTGGGAGACTGGCCGCAGAGGAGAACCGTCGTCGATCTCAAGGCATCGGCGTGCTCAGAGATGATGTTTGTTGATGATCACAGTACTCCGGTCTGACGGATCCAGATGTTGGTATTCAGAGCCACGACAGCGGCAACTGGTCATGATAGCCGCTACTTGGACATGCCCGCCTCCGTTCGCTATTAGCTGTCGACGGACGATATATTGCCAAGCAGAGCGACGTGGAACCCCAAGAATAGCGGTCGACGAAGGAGTATCTCAGGATGGTTCTTGAAGATACTCACCATGGATCTTGTGATACAGTATAGGAAATACTGGAGCTGGCAGTCTTGTGCCAACTTCTTCATGGAACCTTAATGAGCGTGACCAGCTGATAGTCTTGCTCCTCTTAGCTCAATGGATAACCACTCTCTTCTTGGATAAGAACCCTCCTCAATGTCCCAGTCCTTGACGCGGCGTTGCAGCGCGAGACTGTTGGTGGTGGCACCGTTGATGGCGCGAGCCAAGTCTGCGTCACGGAGACAGGAGGGGAGTTTGGAGTACTCTTCTTCCATTTGTCCCACAGACAGGCGGCGCAGGCTGTGGGTGTGAGCGCGGAAGAAGGTGGTAGTTTGACAATGCTTCACCTGAGTCAAAGTCCTCGGGTCCGTCTCAAGGTCCATCTCTCCTCCTTGATGATGGGTGAGGTTGCGCGACTCTTTCCCTTTCCCTTTCCCTTGTTTGTGTTCTTCTTCTTCTCAGGATGATCGAGGAGATATGGTTGAAAATCAAGCGACTCGAGATTTCTCATCCTAGGGAAGGTAAGCAAGAAGGCATGGAACGATGGCCGAACAGTTGACAGCCCCGACTGACTCCGTGAATGGTAACTTCAAAAAGATGCGCGCGAGTTGGCCCACGTGAAAGTGAACTTCGCCACAGATAGTCAAGTGTATAAGGAAGCAACCACCAGCTACAAGTGCGCAGCCGGCGATGAAGGATAGTTGCGGATGCAACCTGACGACACCGCGCTCGTCATGGGCGATGGTGTAAGCATCGCTGAGTAGAGCATCCGTCATATATAAGACCTGGAAGCCATGGTGAAGCTGATTGTGTATATGCCGATGATCTTGATCTCCATCAGAATCTTGTTTCCGCGACTGACCCAGGATGTAGTAAGGTGTATTGTTGTATCTTGATAAATAAGCCAATCGATATAGGGAGGATGAGAAGCTCATCGATAGAAGCCTGAGATGCTTGATAGATCTCCTGAGTTGCTGACACCTCTATCGATCTGTTCCCAGTGCTGATCTCGTCTCTTGCTTCGTGAAAGGCGGCGGATACACCTGAAGCGCCATCTGTGGCTCAAGGCAAACATTCCATGCTCGCGCTTTGACTCACGTGGGTTGCTCATGATGGTTTGGTTATTTTCTGGGTCTGGGGATGTCCACCACGACAGAACATCTTTGGGAGATAAGGAGATGTACAACCCACCAGTCCTGGTGGCGCAGCTGGAGACCTGCTCAGAGCAAGTTCTGAAAACAACAAGACCTTGGAGAGCATATATAAGCTCCTAGCTTTGACTCACGGATGATCAGAGAGAAGCTTTTGAGTTGCCTTGATCTCCGCAGCATTACACTGGCCAGGAAGCTGATATATAGAAGCTATAGTTGTATGGAGTCCAAGAGTGATGCTGAGCCAGGAAAGATGGAAGAGAAGATGAGAATTGAGAAGGAAAGGAAGCAGCTTACAGCGGTACTTATATGCTTCTTCGCAATTTAGAACTATTGCTTTCCTCGACCTTCTGGCAAAAATGGACCAAAGGAGAACCCGATGGAAAAAACAAAGGATCCAACCTTCCAGTGAAAGATGAAATAGCAGCAATATCAAAGCATTACTCTGACAAACACAAACACCAGACTCCAGACAATCAAATCTCCTTTGATGATATCGTCCAGAGCAGGAATTGTTGGCCATCTACACATTCAACTCCATGGCTGGAAGAAAAAGCAAGTATGCACAAACACTTCCAACAAAGATACCACATTATCCATGTCAAACTAGTGGAAATCCACAATCACTCATTCTCGCTCATTGGATCAGTGAAAGTAACAACCCGCCCGAAACCCAGGCACCGTCACTTCAAGAGATCTGTTGTCTTGCTCGTCCTTGCGTGTCTCTCTGTCATTGTAATTATCCGTTACTTTTGCATCCTTCCTCCATGACCAGCGAGGGATGTAAGCTCAGAATCCCAGCACATCTTCCCAGATAAATCTCCGCATCGGAGTTTAGCAGAGAACTTCGTGCAGTGATTCCATATACTGAGTTTTTCGAGCGTGAGAATTGCAATGTCGGGGTCTTTTGTCGCCGGTACGGGGCCTGAGTGCTTCGTTGGATGTGTGCGGCTCTCCTTGGTGTGAATGAGATCAGCCGTTACGGAGCGCACAGGACTAGGGGCGGAAGGACCGGGGGAAGAAGACATGGCTGGATGGTTGATCGTGATGTAGAGTTGGAGCGTGAGGTAATGACGGAGTATAACTGTTTGCAGTATAATGGCAGATAACAGCATCTGGACGATAGCCGAGAGAAGGAGTTGAACTGTCGGCATGCAGAAAGATGTTCTGCATGGTGGTGGAGACCGAGGAAAGGGGGTCAAACGAATACTCTCAGTGGACAACGTCCTAGGTCTGAACTCGTTGTTGCATTTCGACAGCTGTACAATATGTCCTCATCAGCAGTAAAGTAGCCCAAAATTATTGCACCTCGAATCTCACTCTCTTACACGAACCTTGCTAAGGAACTTGCAACAAGTCATAAACAGTCCCACTCTCTTCCAAAGCCTGCTCTACCCTTTCCATAACGGCAAGCACCTTCTCTTCTTCCAGTCTTCTGCCCACCACTTGCACAGCCACAGGGAGTCCGGCCATCTTCTTTGCGTCATAATGTTTGTAAGCTCCCTTAGCCACTCCGTTCTTATTGACCACAAAATCCTTCGGAAGGGCGTCCTGGACAGCATCAACCTTGGTAACGGGAATGATACCACAAGTGTAATCCAGCAGATTGAACAGGAAGGTATAGCCACAGGAAGCAACAGCATCCTTCATGCCATCGTGAGGCACAGCAGGCGTGGCATTGGGTGGCGTTAATAAAACATCCATCTCTCCCTTACCATCACTGTTGACACCATTCCACCAGTCAAACCAGACGTTCTTGAAGCTTTCGCGCTGATACACCAGTTCCCAGTTCTGATATGCAGATTTCTCGTGTAGAGACTCCAAGAGACGGGACCAAGTGGCGTCGCGGAGGATATAGCGGACGTATTTGACGTAGAGCCAGCGTAGAGGGGAAGGAAGTCGCATCCAGAAAGTCAGTTGGGCGGCTCCTGCATCATTGGTCTCGCCAGAGGAGAAGAAGCGCGAGTATGTTCTTGTGCCCTCTGCGTTGAGTAATTGGGAAGCGATGGCCAAAGCATCCAGGGGTGCGTGAGGGGCTGAAGGCAGAGTCAGGTCAAAGACATCGTGGCCCTGGTTTTTTAGAGCGTCAACGCTGAGTTGGAGAGCTCGAGCACAGGCGGGAGAAGGATCGACCACGCCATCGGTTCTTAACACACCAATCCTGAGTTTCTTCTTGTCTCTGAAGGTCTCGTAGGTTTCTTGTCGCCAGGCCAGTGGATGCACACTTTGGTCATAGGTCCACGGCTTGCATTGAATCAGGCTTTTCGTAAAGTATACCAGGTCGCTCAGTGTCCTCGTCATAGGCGAAAATACACTAGGAATACCTTCCTGTCCTGGCATCGAAGTATCCACACCATATTTCGGCCATCGTCCTGTAGAGCACCTGAGCGAGAAACAACCAGAAAAGTGTGCAGGCGCGCGAACAGATCCAGCGACATCACTTCCAATGCCTATCCTCGAGCCTCCAAACGCCAAAATGGCGCCTTCACCTCCAGTGCTGCCACCGGGACTGTAGTTTTTGTTGTGAGGATTGGTGCAGCGACCCCAGACGTCGTTAGTGGACTCAAAACTCAGTAATGTAATTGGCAACGCAGTCTTGACAAATGGAACTGCACCCGCATCTTTGAGCAGTCTCACCATAGCGCCATCCTTGGCCCATGGCTTGAAGCATTTTCCAGAATATCCGACACTGGCATCATACCCACCCACGACAATCGAGTCTTTGAGACTCACAGGAACACCAGCAAGAGGGCCTTTCAGGTTGACCCCACCATTGCTAATCCAAGTCTCTGCATCGGGAAACAGAATCTCAGTAACACAATTAGTAGCGTGTTGTGCTTTGACGGCTGCTTTGCCATAAGCGCGAAGCACATCAATGGGTGATTTGATGGAGTTTTGGACATCTTCGACCAGTTCCTCAATTGGGGCGTCCAGGATAGAGCGTTCGGAAGATGAGATGGGAGATTTATAAGCCTGGGGCAGGTTTGCTATGCGCGAGGCACGTTCATCTTGCTTGCGTTGACTAAATGTCCGTCATTAACAATATTCAACAGTTTTGCCTAATCAGTACTTGCCATATCTGTCGGTGTTGCGAAGACCCAAATGGCCACATCATGTTGATCGTGGTATCGAGCTCGAAGTTGAACGAGACAACGTGAGCCTGTTATAAAACGAAGGATTCGAGTCTCGAGTCTTACCAAGATGATGGTACGATGGAGCAGACAGGAAACGAAGGAGTCAGGGCATTCTTATACTCTTTACCGAGCTGTTTCAGAGGTGAGTGGTTATCAAGGCGGGGTCGTGGTAGAACGTACGGCTAGACTTGCCGCATTAGGCATGGTGTCGATAACGGTTCAACCTTCCGCACTGAGCAAGACCACACGTCGTGACAGTCAAGCGCATCGTAGAAATGGAGCACAAGAGAGGACGTAGCAAGAGCGAAGTTGAACATGATAAACATTTCTACGTCTCAATCGTAGTCTACTCGTGAAATTCAAGGATACATAGCAATTGCTGTCCTCTTTCCTCGTCTTGGGCACTAGAACAAATCAATGAAACTCCTTGCTTTGAAGGAGACTGCAGTTCCTGACCAGAACAGAACGCCAAACTCCTCAATGTTCAGTCCTGACCAATGTTTTCATCCCACCAAGCTGACGAAAATAGTGATCGTCTGTTAAGATTGGAGTGCGCTGAAGGAGGAAGTGGGCGCTGAGGCGGTGGACTACCATAGATCGTGGTGGGTGATCGTGGTCCGGAAGGGGGCGAAGGTGATGAGTCGGATGATCCCTAGTTAATACCACCAGCCTCGCCCTCACGCTTCATCTCGCCCTGAACATCTTCTGCGTCACGTTCTTGACGGCCCTCCTCTTTTGCTTCGGCAGCACTTTCACCCATCTCCACGTCCTCAGGAGCTGTGGTAGGAGCTTCGGGGACTGCAGGTTCTGGCGGAGGTGTAGCAGTCGGGCCGGCACCTGCTTGTGTGTTGTTTGCGTTTGGTGCGTTTGTAGGTGGTTGGGCGGTATCATCATCACCCATCTCAACATCTTCCGGCTCGGCTACAGGAGCCTGTACGGTGGTCGATGCCGGCTTTGGCGGTGACCGTGCTCGTTGGGTTCCATTGCTGGCGACTTCCTCACCAAGAGCAGGTTTTACGGCATGCGGATCTTCAGATGCCTTGGCAGCCATGATGGCATCACCCACGGCAGCGTTGGCCTCTTGTGCTCTCTCGACGACCATTTGATCGGCTTGAGCGGCTACAGGCGGGAGCGTAGTCTCGCTTGGAGTGGCGGTTCCAGACTCGATAGGACCTTCTGCCGTGTCGGCGAAGGGGTTCTTGTGGTCGGTGATTTTCATTCTGCGAGACTTCTGACCAGGCTGTTCCTTGACTCCGAGCAATGCGTCCATCTCTTCATCATCAGAGTCTTCGAACTCATCATCACGTTCGACACGAGCATCCCACTTGCGCTCGGTGTAGCGGGAGTCCGGGTTCTCATCATCGTCCTTGTCGTCCAGGCGCTGCTCACGTTCGTCCAGATCTTCGGTATCGCCCTCGTTGTCTGGGTCGTTCTCATTGGGTTGCACAACAAGTGGTGAGCGTGGAACGTCGGTCATCTGGACACTGGGGGCAAATCTTGTGCGTGATAGGTTCTCAAAGACTTGAAGCTTGATTTTCTCGAGGTACTCCGGGCTGTTTGCGTTATCCATGTTCGAAGGGCGGACGTCAAGTTCAAAGTCGGGGGAGTAGTATTCGTAGTAGTCGGTGTACGGCAGCTCGGGACCCATTTCTTGACCCACAAGTTGACCGGTCTCGTAAGCCCAGGTACGGGCGACGTTGCGCATTGTGTAACCACCACCTCCGAGGACCAGGGTTGGAAGGTTGAAGCTCTTGACGTACTTGACACAGTTGGCATGGCCGCGCATGGACAAGTTGAAGCAACCAAGACGATCACCACTCAGCGAATCACCACCACACTGCAGAACAACCGCATCAGGGCGGAAGAACTCCATAATCTTGGCGATGATGGGCTCAAAGACACTCTTGTATGCGACGTCGTCCATACCGTCGCGTAGAGGGAAGTTGACGGCGTAGTTCTTACCATTTCCAACACCAATGTCGCGCAATTCACCAGTACCGGGGAAGTACTCTCCGTACTTGTGGAAGGAGCAGGTCATGACGCGGTCGGTCGAGTAGAAGGCTTCTTCAACACCATCACCGTGGTGGACGTCGATATCGATGTAGAGGACGCGCGACTTGAATCTGAGAAGCTCGATGATTCCGAGGACAATGTCGTTGATGTAACAGAAACCACTGGCTTCGCTCTTCTTTGCGTGGTGCAGACCTCCGGCCCAATTGACGGCAACGTCGCACTTTTGACGATTGAGACGGGCAGCACCTTCCATACTGCCACCAGCGCTGATGCCGCAGTATTCGAACAGGCCGTCAAAGACTGGACAATCGTCACCAACGTTGTATTTTCCTTGCTCTTTCGCGTAGCTGTCCATGTTGTCCGGGGTGACTTTTGAGAGGAAGTCGACGTACTCGTCCGTGTGGAACTGGGTCATTTCGTACTTGGAGGCAGGCTTAGCTCGCTGGGAAAGGGTCAGTATGTGGGGGAGGGTATGCGACAGGCGTGGTTCAGGCGCACGTAGATTTCCATCTTCTTGTACAAGCCGTAATTCATAATCAGACTGTGTGCCATTCGGATGCGGTGGGGCTTCATGGGGTGGCCTGCATTGTATGCGTAGTTGCCAACGTCCGAATCGTAGAAGTAGGCGACCTTCTTGGGCTGAGCACCATTGCTGGCGCGAGGAGGGTCCAGCGGAGGGCCATACTGGGCCGAGTTGGCCATGCTAGCGACTTGACGATGCTAGCTGGGAGAAGCTGACGTGTATAACGATCCGATTATGCGCAGGCGGTATCGAAGGGAAGAATGCGACGCGATTGAGTTGGTTGATCAAAGGTGAATACTAAAGTAAAGGTAAATGCTCGGCGACCTGCCACTTCCGAGCTTCGGGGAAGGTGCAAACCAGTCAAACAGCCTCACGAGAGGAAGTCGCGTCGGAGTCGGAGGTCGGAGGTTGGAGCTTTGGAAGGTGCATCATTGTCGTTGTCGTCGTCCAGCGTCGCCGTCCGAGCTGCTTCCCTCACTCGATCATCGACATTTCATCTCATTCTCGCCATCCACCCTCCCCTCAACCGATCTCTCTACAGGTCTGCGCATACTAGAAGAGAAGGAAAAAGCACAAACACCCACAACACACCACCATGGACCGACTCTCGCGAATGCTGGCCGCCGCCCAGGGCATGGGAGGCGGCGCTGGCATGCAGCAGGACGGCAACGTCGTCGACAACTCCGAAACCGTCTACATCTCGTCCCTCGCCCTTCTCAAAATGCTGCGCCACGGAAGAGCCGGTGTGCCCATGGAAGTCATGGGTCTGATGCTGGGTGAGTTCGTCGACGACTACACTGTCCGCGTCGTCGACGTCTTTGCCATGCCCCAGAGTGGTACCGGTGTCTCGGTCGAGGCCGTCGACCCCGTCTTCCAAACAAAAATGATGGACATGCTGCGTCAAACTGGCCGTCCCGAGACTGTCGTTGGCTGGTACCACTCACATCCTGGTTTCGGCTGTTGGTTGTCAAGCGTCGATATCAACACCCAACAATCCTTCGAACAACTCACTCCTCGCGCCGTTGCCGTCGTCATCGATCCCATTCAGTCCGTCAAGGGCAAAGTCGTCATTGACGCCTTCCGCCTCATCAACCCTCAGACTCTTATGCTCGGTCAGGAGCCGCGCCAAACCACGAGCAACGTCGGTCACCTCAACAAACCCAGCATCCAAGCTTTGATCCACGGTCTCAACCGCCACTACTACAGCATCGCCGTCGGCTATCTCAAGGGTCGTGGTGGTGGTTCCGGAAACGGCGCCGACGCAAAATCAAATGGTCAGGTGGGCGGAGAAGAAGCTATGCTCATGAACTTGCACAAGAGTGTCTGGACAGAAGCTCTCACCATGCCCGACTTCAAGGCCGAGGGTGATCGCACATTGGAGAAGCTCAACAAGCTCGTCAGCTTGGCGGAGGGCTACGAGAAGCGTGTCAAGGAGGAGACCGAGTTGACCAAGGATCAACTACGCACAAGATACGTCGGCAAGGTCGACCCCAAGAAGCGTATGTCATCTTGCAACATCGACCTAACCATCTACTAATTCAATTGCAGACATTGAGACTCTCGGCCAAGACCTCCTCGAAGACAACATCGTCTCTGTATCACGCCAAATGATCGACAAGGAAGCTTCCGTACCATCAGCTTGCCGCATAGAGGCTGTCGATGACGATGCCGATGGCATGGCTGTCGACCAGACCGCATAGACTGCGACGTGCTATCACAGGCCGAAAAAAGACGCCACCCAAAACACTATCAACACCAACACTCCGACCGATGAGACGACATCGAGTGCAGAATCCTATGTTGTTCTCTCACACTCAGATGTGGAGTAGTGTGAGCACCCTTCGGGTTCATCATGTATCATAGACACGCATGCATGCTTTTCGCATGAGAATCGACCATGAACGAGCATGGAAGTCAGATTGCCGGAGGTCGGCAGGTATACAATCAACAAGCGCAACGACTTCAAGAACTATTTTTCAAACCTACTCTCCATTTCGTTTCACTCCATACACACATGTCACTCACACTGCCCGTAGAAAGAGTATGCCAAAGTACAGCTGATGGACTTGGAAGCGGTTTGCCTCATATCAGCTTCCTCTTTCAACATTCTGGCTACATTGAAACTGATTTCTCACCGGAGTGAACATCGGTTCTGTGGTACAGGACCTCGGAGATGACAGACCTAGTAAGTGAGTTCATGCTACGAGACCAACATATATGATAAGGATGGTGTGGCATATGATAAGGACCAGTGAGGTGCTCAGTGTATACTAAGGAATCATCTGCAAGGGGAAGAACGATAACCATTTGTGATGTTAGAAGGAGCAAGGGGCTGCATAAAGGGCTCTTTCCCCACTTCTAGTGTTACACAAAGCTAGGCAGCACCTGCCTACACCTGTTCATCTTTCCGATCCCCATCAACTTTCCTTTCTTCCCTCAACACATCAGCATCAGTCCTCATCTCTGTCAAATCCTGGCTCGGGTATCAAGCATATTCCTCGACTATCAGCCACTGCACCGAACATCCATCACGGTATCCCTCATGTTCACCCTTTCGAATATCATTCGCTGATCTGAGATAGACTCGACATCGACATGGACGCAGATCTAGCTCAGACAATGCCATGTGAGCGGCCTGTGAAAAGTCGTCAAAACGGTCTCTGCACCTGCAAGTCCGAACTAATGCCTGACTATGATCTGCCTCACTGGCTGTTCGGGGACACGCCCATCGACATGCCTACAGCCCTTGAGTCTCAGCAAACTTTCCAATTTATGGACTTGCCTGTCGAGCTCCGACTTCATGTGTACAAATACCTCTTTGTCCCTGGTCTCACCTACAACTCGAGTCCAATGCGCTCTTACACTCTCGAGGAACCTGCCCTCCTCCTCACCTCTCGCCAAATTCGCAACGAAGCGTCTCCAATCTTCTATGGGAACAACAGGTTCCTTTTCGGACTTCCAGAGCGTTCAGCAATGAAACGATATGTCAATGTCAATGGAGTCAAGTACAAAGGTTATGCGGCTGTCATCGTGAGATTCACCAACATCAAGATCAACATCAAGGATATTCGTTATGTTTGCTTTCGGCGTTGCGATGACTTGGGTGTGCACGACATCCACATTGATCTCGCTCAACGCAGTTTCCGTTCGTGGCTGATCCCTTGGGTCACCGAGACACAAGTATGTCAGTGTCGGGCTCGCAAGCATTGGACTTTGTGGCAGTGGCGCAAGTGTGTGAGCGATGACACCAAGCTCTCGCCACGAGATCGAGACAGGATGCTTTGGACTATCGACGACAAAATTGACTGCAGTCGTGATCTCCTGAAAAAGTTTCGTAAACGCTGTGTGAGTAATGGCATTGTATCGCCAACCATTAAAGGCGTTGATCTACTAGCTAGAGCTGCTTCGATCGTTCTCCGCAATCGTTCCGTTTGGGTTGGGGATGAGAAACAAAGAATTGAGGAAGAGGAAACTAGATGAACCATGCTCAACACTTTAGAGGAGAGCCATAGAATATGCAGAAGATCATCCTTGAAGACACGAGTATCACTGTACTAGGTTCTCATCGCCGACGCTCACATCAATGTAGCCGGCGCGACAGTATCTGCGGCCGCATAGCCTAAATTCAAAGTCTACGAGACGGAGAGTTTGACAATGCTGTTAGTGATCTGATCGATACATCGTGGGGATGGTACTCTGCGATCTCCCAAGTATAGAAGTGGGCTGGAAGTATCAAAAGGCCAATGGGGTGCCCTCAGCTATTCTGGGATCAGGTGAGATAATAGTCGTGGCAATAGTAGCTTAAGTGATATCCAGGGTAACGATCATTGACGATTAATCAAGCCACGAGAAAACGCTCATAAGACGCGGATGCAACGATACTGATAAAGAAGACTCTAAGATCAATAACGCATTGCTGTCGAGTAGGGTTTTGATGGGCCGTCAAAGGTCATCTTTGTATAATAGATTACGATGTAAAACTCAACAATACTTCGAGTCACAATCTCCCTCTTCTTACCCCTGAGACTTTTTGTTCTTCACGACTGCCGGCACCAGTATTCTGCTGGCGAGTATTTCAGCAACAAATCATGCACTCCCATAACTCTGATGACCGTGCTCTCTCATCGTATTGCCCGCGTCAGCACCCGGCATCAAGACTTCCCTCGCCTCCTCAGCCTCTTCCTCCAAATCCTCCCTCTCAATATATCTAGATTGATACCACACATAGCCCACCAACATTACACCAATAGCAAACGCAGTAGAGAGCAATATGATATTCACAGGAACGGGGTTATTGTGGAAAGCGTGGTGAGTGAGTGCATCCAGTCCTTGAGCGGAAAAGTTGAACAGACCGGCAAGACAGATGATGAGACCATATACTTTGCCAAAGGTGGCAAAGCCAAAGACTTTGGCTGAGTAGTCCGAGACGGCTGTGTAGTATAGTGGACGGTAGATGACAAAGAGGATGATATTGGCGTATGCAGAGGCGATGTTGGGAATGACGCCTAGAACACCGATGGTTGTCGCGATGGTGACTAACAGAGTAAGGGTGAAGACAGTGCTTGTATGGTCGAGGACCAGTCCGATGAAAGGCACAGCAACAACGCCACCGAGGGGAAGTGCGATGTCGAAGAATGCGTTAATATCTTCGGCTTTTCCAGGACCGACCAGGTAAGAATACTGAGTGCGAATAGTGGCCACAAAGTAGTTGATCCTAGTCATCTGGATGATGGTGAACAGAGCGATGAGGATGAACCATGGTGTCATGATTTGCTTCAATGCGGGCTTGCCATGCAGAACACCCCAGACACCGCTCGTTACTTCGACTTGCTGTTGCTGAGCCTGTTGTTCCTCGGCGCCCTTACTGCCGAGCAGTTCTGTGATCTCGCTAACCACGGACTCGCGACGTTCTTGACGAAGTAGAGCGCGTTCCTCACTGCTGATATCAAGATCTGAATCCGAATCTGCCGATGGTTCTTCAGCTTGCTGAACCAATTCTCCAACGGTCTTGTAGCTGTTCGAAGGCATGAGGAAGATTTGAGCGACAAGTATCAAGACTGGTACAGCCAGATAGATCAAGAAGAACCGCTTGGTGTTAAACTCCCCATCGGTGGCTTGGAAGATGAGACGGTAGACAAGAAAAACAGCAGAACTAGTGTCAAAGGCGCCAGTCAAGAGTGCAAGAATAGTGCCGGAGTGCTTGGGGAATGTGTTCGAGAGCTGGAAACTTGAGATGAAGATGAAGGGTCCACCGAGAGCGAGGAAGAAATAACCCGGAATCCAGAGATCGACGTTCTCACGAACGTCCCAAGCAAAGGCCAGAAGAGCAGAACCGATGGCAAGAAGAAAGCAGCCGATGATGCCAGCAACTCTGGGACCATATCGATCCAAGATAGTTCCAACAGGCAAAGCGCATACGTTTGTGCTGACGGCGGCGACGGTAAACATCAAGTTGAGTCTGAGCTCTTGTTCATAGCATACCCACACGCCTTCTTCAATTTCCTTGGGTGTGCATCGCTCAGCATAAACACCTTGCTCAATCAGAACAGGCTTGATGGCAGCATAACCAAATACCACACCAGCGGCAAACAAGCAATACACACAAGCGACAGCAACTTGGGCTATCCTCTTAATCTTGCCGACCTCAAACGCGGCAACCGGTTCCTCATGCGCAACATCCGGTACCCAGCTGCCTACAGGATTAAAGCTCAACTTGCGACGTTCGGAACCAGTAGGTGAAGATGATCTGGCTCCCAAATCATTTGGAGCCGTTGTGTTCCAGTGGTCTCGCAGCGTCTCCATGCTGCTTCTTCTTTCAAACAACGACATCGTCTCGTCTTTCCGTGCGCCTCGACAAATTTATATTCGGCGGCTAGTAGAGTATGGGCTGACGTAATTGCTCTCACAAATGGTTCTTTCCCCGCAAAGGATGAGAGCACGCGATCAAGTTGCCAGTGTTTCGCGAGTCAGTTTAGGCGTGTAGGACGATGGGGGATGACCTCGAGACAAGTTGAGAGAAGGGAGGGGAAGGTATCGCGAAAAACTGACTGAGCAACTACATGTTTATGAGAAGCTTCGCAAGCCGGATGGCAAGAAGTTTTTTTCTCGGGAAGGAACTACACATGATAACCCAACAAATGGATAGAGCACGATAAGAAGTAGCTGCATCCCATTGAATATCCAAATTTGTCCAATCATGACGCTCGGAACACGCCGAAGCTCGACAGGTTGACTCGATAGAAACTCGTGGGTGGGGCCTTTCATTCTTCTACAATCAACAAGACAATTCGTGATCATTTTCTATTAGGAGTCGTCTTGAGAATGCGCCTATCTTCTGGATCTTTACCCGTATTATGCCGTCGCAATGCGAAAATGATGGAAACGACTGTGAAGTGACGACCGCTCTATGCCGAAGGAAAGGGTCAAGGAAACAAAAATGCAAACAAAGGAAAGGAAATCACATCTCCGCGCAAAGCGCCCATGTCCGACATCACAATTTGTGCCGCAACAGCAAATTTTCCGCTTGGAAGATGCATGAGGGTCTGGCCCTTTGTTCAGTTTGCGTACTGTGAGTCGTATCTCCGGTCAAGTCCAATGAACCATTCAAGCTACTTCGATCTTCTTGGGGAGCAGACCAGCTCTCTTGCTCTTGAACCACAAAGTCGGCAACAAGATGCAGGAGCATGAGAACAAAATGCTGTGAGACCTGGTGTCAGCAACTAGGTCGTTGTGTCGGACACTCTCAAAAACTCACCAAAGCGCAATGCACAAACCCCAAATGGCCTTGGTCTCAAGACAGTTGACTCTGGTCGAACCGGCCCAGACATACAATCCAATGCTTCCACCCTGCTTGACGTTCTGCACCAGACTTTGCAACCAGTACGCGGCGCCTGCTGCATCGACCTTGGCGTCCGCATTGGCAATGGCGAAACAGTTGAGCAAACTAAGTGGCTTGCCGAGTGTGACTGAGACGACGATGAAAGCAAGGAGAAGAAGACCGTCAATGGCAGTCATGATGAACAAGCCCAAATTGGCCTGAGCCATGTAGAATGGAATACTGATCAGAGTGTACAGGGTCGCGATGCAAGTCTAGCATATAGGTTAGTCTTGGTCAGGATACAAGAACTTCGAAAAAATACATACAATGCTCAAGGTTCCAACAATCTCTTTCGGGGGCTCGATGCCCACACTGTTGATTGCAGCCACGAAATTTGCGGTCAGACCGACAATGCCGACCATAGCAACCAGACTCAGCCCTCTGATGCAGAGGAACGTCTCGCTGAGAGGAAGGGCTCCGTAACTTGGAATAGGCATCTTGTCCGCTTCAAAAATAACTGCTGATGGAGGATATGATGAAAAGGTAAAAGTGCAAAAGGCCGGCCTGCGGTGAGGAATGAAGTTGAAGAGGACGCAAGAGATGCAAGACCAACGAAGATGCAGAACGAGCAGAGCTAATATGCCAAGTGAAAAGCAAAAGCAGAAAGAGTAAAAGAAGAGATGCTGTGTTTGTTGAATTGTCTGAGACCAGGAACAAAGACAGCAAAGCAAAGGTCTTAAATACTGACTTTCCATCTACACAGCCCACTGAATCTTCATAGCTCAGACAACAAAGACTAGTTTCTTGCTATTCTCATCTTCCTCGTTTGAAGACGTGGAACACGCTGTCTCTCTTCAGTTGACGCTGCCTCGTCCAGTGAGACGTGTTCTTGGCACGGCGCGTAAATATAGAGACATCTTTTCGCTTGCGTGGACTGTATCAACAGCCTGCAAAGCCAGCCTGGACTCCTATGTCCCATGTCTCTGCATGTCAAATTGGCCTGCAGCAGTTGTGGCGGAATCTTGTTACGGGTGGATGTCTGGCAAGCAGATCCCGGTCGAGGCGCTGAGCGGATGTGCAGGGAGCATCAACCATATGTCTTCACCTCGCTCATCAACCAACCAGGATCTAGACACGCTCTAGCAATTGAAAGAGATCTTGCTTTCCACATCTGCGCATGTCCCTTTGAGACTTTCGTTCCGTACCACGATCGCCAAGGCGATATTGTGGCAGAAGGTTCAGGTTACCCTCAAAGCGGATATCTTCCTCCCACCAGATCGGACTGGAGCTCTCATTGTCTGTCTTCTCGCCCAGCTAGTGTAAATGACAATATCTCTGAGTTATTGTAGATCGAATCCTACATTTTTGTATGGCTAAGTTGAACAAAACTTCTTGCAATTCATCATCAGAGCGTGTCCAGATTGCTAAGTAGATGGCTGAGGAAGGCGACGGTACGTCTGGCTGTCGGCGGAAGTCCGCACAAACAGCGTCGCTCCTGCCATGAAGACTCGTCGTAAAGTCTGACTGACCTTCCCCAGATCAACCAGCTCTACAAGGTACAGGCATCAGAGATGGCAGTGCTTCTCTTGACCGTGTGCGAAAGTTGGAATCATCTCGGCGAGTTGCAAAGGTCATGATGACCAGGGTAGGGGACGTTGAGACGCCCCGGGCCCAGGCCCGAGTCCAGATGGGGTAGGGATACAGAAATAATCAGGTCGCCATGCCACAGGTCCTGCTTGCTGTATCAGCAGTGAGCAGGCATGATCCTCGACGTTGATGCCTCTGCATCCTCGTACACGCTGTTGGATAGCTTGCCGGCCGAGCTCCATGTCCTCGTCGACTTCGTCGCAAATGACGACCGCCCCACCTTGATTCTCGACGATGCGACGGCCGAGATCATATACCGCAACAAGGCCTTTGATGCCTTCGCAGCCACCGTATCACACGTATCATGGCTCGAATCGCTCCTCAGTACGACGCGGAATGGCACGCGACCCGAGCAACGTACCACACAGCAGCTTGGCTCGTTCGCCGAACAACCATGGTCCAGAAAGAGCATTGCGTTATCATGGACCGCCGTCACATGTCCAGCACAAACACACCACAACCACAATGGCAAGATTCAGCTTGACCAGGCAGGAGCTCTGTCGCCAGAAAAACAAGGCTCGTCTCAAGCTCTAGCTTCGACAACCATTCCTCTGAAGCGTCACGAGTCGGATACCGCTTCAACAACCTCGGCTTCTACACATACGTCTAGCACAGGAGCCTCTGACATGGACACACCCTTGGAAGACCTGACCGTCGACTGGCTGTTGTTCCCGAAACCTTCTCCAGACCCCTGGCTCGATTTCATACTCAATCACAACTGGGAGGATAAACCTGTCGGTCCTTTACATTCTTGGCCTACCATGCTGCGACAAATGTACACTACAATTCTAGCCTCGAGAGAGCCTCGTGTCTTGTACTGGGGGAACGACATGGCCTTGTTGTACAATGAAAAGGCGAGGTTCGTAGTCGGGGCATTACATCCACGCTCACTTGGCGAGCCCCTTCTGTCAGTCTGGGGCGAAGACGTGCATATTGAAATTGTCAAAATGATCAAGTCTGGCATCCGACGAGGAAAGCCTATAGCTCAGAGGAACTACGAACTCATCTTGACCCGAAATGGCTTCCCCGAAAGCTGCTTCTTCGATCTTGTCTTTCTTCCTGTTCCCTCTCCCGATGGCCGTTATCTTGGCGTCCTTGCCGAGTTTACAGAGATTACTGAAAAGGTCCTGCAGAGAAACCGCCAAGAAGTCTCTAGATCCTTGTTGCAGTCCTTCTCGGGAGCTAACGACATACACCATCTCTGGCAATCCTTTGTGCAGACCCTCAAGTCAAGTTCTCGCGATCTGTCTTATGCAGTCGTGTACACGGCGACTGAGAGCCTGGCTGAACAGCATGCAGGCACGTTCCAGCTCGAGGCTTCCTGCAACATTGACCATTTGCAGAAACATCCATCATCTAGCATTGTTGAAGCCCTGAAAGCTTCCCATACCGAGGTTTTTGTACTTCAGCAGAGCAAAAATTCACTTCCGCCGGATTTGACAGTATCGATTTCTGACGTTGGCACCGTCGATACAGCTTATGTCTTGCCTATTGTGGCTCTGGACGGCGTGCGCATCCGTGCTATCGTGGTGGTAGGCCTCAACCCAAGGAGAGCCGTAAATCCAAGCATTCGCCAGTTTGCAGAATCTATCCGCGATATGCTCTTCAAATCGACTGCACTATTCTCGCTTCCCATCGAGCAGCGAGAGTCTCGTGAGATTTCTCGAGCTCTCACTCGGCAGCTAGAGACCATGACTATCAAGGCCCAAGAAAGCGAACAAAATTTCACCAGAATGTTGCGCGATGCGCCCATCGGTATGTGCATGCATCGAGACGATGGTCACTGTGTGTATGTCAATGACGTATGTCTCGAGCTGCTCGACATGACTAAAGCCCAGTTCTACAAGGCTGCTGAAGTCGGGCTAGCCTGGCGAGACGCTGTACACGACGAAGACTGGGAGGTGGTCAATCGAATCTGGAAATCTGCAATCGAGAAAGGAACAGCTGTGAGTGCCGAGTTTCGTGTCAAGGCACAAAGGCTGCAGCGCGAGGTTCGCTGGCTTGAAATAAGTGCTCAGCAACGATTTGATAGAGAGGGTAACTTGGAGCATCTGTATGTTTGGCTCAGAGATATCTCCAGCGGCAAACAGTTGGCCGAACAACAGTTGCAGGACGCATTAGAGACAAAGAGGAGATCAGAGATTTTCATCGACATGTATGAGAGTAACATGAGCAAGGCGGCAGTCCGGTCGGCTAACTTCCAACAGGGTATCACACGAGATGCGCAATCCTTTGGGGGCTATCTTGTTACTTGCTGATGGCATCCTAACTTCACTGCCTCCGGTGTCAGATAGCGCTCAAGCTGTTGTACTGACGCCTGATCTACGGCACACACTTATGGATATTGCAGCCAGTATCCAACTATGCGCCAATCACCAAAAGGTCATTGTCGAAGAAATATTGACGTTCAGTCGACTGGATTCCAATCTTTTGGTTCTTGCACCAGAGAAAGTCCGACCATCTGAAACAGTGCAAACAGTACTAAAGATGGTCAAGGCCGAACTCGAGTACGATCACATCCAAGGCTTAATGGAAATCCAGCAGAGCTTTGTTGACCTTGCAATCGACAACGTTCTACTTGATCCAGGGAGACTCTCACAAGTCGTTCTCAACTTGATGACCAGTAAGTACTTTGCATCAATGCGGACCGCCACGAGTACTGACGGCACACGCAGATGCTATCAAGTTCACCAAGAACTCAGAAAAGCGACAGATCACAATTAGTCTCGGTGCATCACGGGCAAGACCAACCGCCGATGACTGTCAGGTTAAGCTTGTGGAACCTCGTGGAGACAAACCCCAAAAGGCAGCCAGACGGATGTCAATAACTGATGAACCACTCGGTGAAGATGTATATCTGATCTTCAGTGTCAGGGATACTGGCTGCGGATTGACACCGACAGAGATGGGTCATCTCTTCCACAGGTTCAGTCAAGCTTCACCAAAGACGTACAAGCAAGTCAGTATATCTCTGATTTGATGTGACGAAGATATCACTGACCATTCTGTCGTCTAGTACGGGGGCAGTGGATTGGGTCTTTTCATTAGTCGTGAGCTTGTGGAGCTACAAGGTGGCCAAATCGGTGTGAGCAGCGTGCCTGGAGAAGGTTCTACATTCGCCTTCTTTGTCGAAACTGCTCGGATCGAGTCACCTATTGAGCCACCGTCTGCACAACTCGCTCAGACGTCCATCAAAGATCATCTGCGAGTGCTGGATGGTCCAGCTGCGCAAAAGACGCAGACGTCAGACCTTCATGTCCTACGTAAGTACAACTTTCCAAAAGGTCGGATCATCGTTGACAAACAGCAGTGGTCGAGGACAACGCCATCAATCAGAAAATTCTTGCTCAGCAGCTTCGTAAGACGGGTTGCGCCAAAGTCCATGTCGCCGATCATGGTCTTGACGCTCTCGAGATACTTTCGACTACCACCTTCCACAAGTCGACTGGCATACAACAGACACCTCTGTCCATCATTCTCCTTGATGTAGAAATGCCTATAATGGATGGCTTGACATGCGCACGACGGATTCGAGAACTTGAAAAATCGGGAGATATAGTCCGTCACGTACCAATCATTGGCATCACAGCAAATGCTCGTGTGGAGCAGATTGCAACGTGTATTGATGCCGGCATGGATGAGGTTGTGGTAAGTGGAAAACTTTGATACTGGTATGCCAGCCTGCTGATACTATGTGCAGACAAAACCCTTCCGCGTCATGGACCTGCTACCTCGCATGCTAGCTCTTGTGGACCTACACAGTCCGACTGTGTGAGACGTATTGCCAACTGATTGAATATCAAAGAACGTGATCGCCTAATTTCACAAAATGGATTTTGACGAGGCTAGGCGTGCTTGCAAGAGTTGCGTCTCTGCTATGGGATGTCAAGGTCAATTGCGTCAACCGCTGCTTCCGACTTCCTCAACCCTGATGGTCACTCATCTGCTGACTGAATCTGCTTGGCGTAATCAGTACGTCTGTGGACGTGGGGTAGTTTTGCAGATCTCATGCGGGGTGCATAAAAATACCGTGTACTCGAGTACATAGGAGTAAGTCCCGAGCCTCAGTGAGGGGAACTCGGCCATCGATATCCAGTATACAGTGCGGGTGCCTTTGATCCGGGGCAATCGCGATACTACAAAAGAGCTACGGCTCCCAAATGATACTCAGCATCCAAGACTGCAAGCCCTGCAAATACTTACCAGCCTTCTACTTGCCATCATGCCTAGCGCGACCGCTGGCTCCAATGGCCACAGTGCCTCAGCTCTCTGCTCTGTCGATGAGTTTCTTAAGCAAGAGTATGACTACCTTGTCATCGGGGGTGGAACCGCGGGTCTCTGCGTCGCCGCCCGCCTAACGGAGAATCCAGACGTAATCGTTGGCGTCCTTGAAGCAGGCGCAAACCGCATGGACGACCCTCAAGTCTACACACCAAGTCTGTACCCTACGTTGATTGGACGTGAAAAGTATGACTGGTGCTTTGAAAGTGTGCCGCAAGCTGGCGCTGGGGGCAAAACGATGTCGCAGCCCAGAGGAAAGGTGCTGGGTGGATCTAGTGCAATCAATTATCTCATGTATGTGAGAGGGTCAAAGGAAGATTATGCTGCTTGGTGAGTCTTACTGCGATGTGTGCATCATTTCTGAAACTCATTGAGTGCGTAGGGAGTCTTTGGGCAACAAAGGTTGGGGCTGGGAAGGTATGTATGAAGTTATTCAGCTGCGTATGACATTGCTGATTGCTTGATAGGACTCGCTCCTTATTTTAAGAAGAGCCAGACGTATGATCCGCCGCCGAAAGAACACCCAAATAAGCAGTTCATGCCGATTGCAGCCAAGGATGAGTACCACGGCACCAACGGGCCGATTCATACGTCTTTCAACGACTACTGGGAGGTAAGGCTCCAACATGAACATCTGCTTGGCCGGGATCAATTGCTCACAACGACTAGCCATTTGAGGAAGATTTCTGCAAGGCTGCCTACGAAGTTGGTGGTCAGGAGAGTTCCCTCGTCGATGCATGGTCTGGCGGTGAGTTGATATCGCGTGAAACGCTTGAGTCACTCGTACTGATTTTGTCGTCCCATAAAAGACCACTTCGGTTTTTACAGTTCTCTTGCGGCCGTCGATCGAACCAGTGATAAAGGAAGACGAAGCTATGCCGCAACAGGATACTTGCGACCAAATCTTTCACGGCCGAATCTCAAGGTCTTGACTGAAGCATTGGCCACCCGAGTCTTGCTCGACGGCAACACTGTGACGGGTGTCGAGTTCTCGCATGGTGGTCAGAAACACACCGTCGCCGCAAGCAGAGAAGTCATCTTATCAGGTGGTACGGTCAATAGCCCGCAACTACTTGAGCTCTCGGGTATCGGCGATCCTGAAGTATTGAAAGCAGCTGGAGTGGAATGCCTCGTCGAGAACAAGCGTGTCGGTTGTAACTTCCAGGATCATGTGCTCGGTGGCATGATGTACGATCTCAAGGATGGCTTAAAGTCTCTGGACTCACTCCATGACTCGGAATACCAGAAGGCGATGGAGAAAGTCTACCAAGAGACTGGTGAAGGACCCTACGGTAGCCCTGGCATGCTAATGGGCTTCGTGTCATACGCTTCACTGGTCAGTAAAGAAGTATTGGACGACACCATTGCCGAGATCCGCAGAAACTCGCATGCAAAGACCGGTTTCGAGAAGCGCCAAGAGGAGACCATTATCTCGCAGCTGAGCGATCCAAAGTTTGCAAACATCCAAACCTTCTGTTTGTTACACCTTTGCTTTGTCGATTACTGTTACTGACTTCCATACAGGTATTGGCGCTGGATTGGATGTAAGTCAAGGAGACAGTCAAGTCAAATTCTTCAGCGCACCACCAGAAGGCAAGACCCGTATTTCTCTCCTCGTTTGCCTGGAGCATCCACTCTCGCGCGGAAGCATCCACATCACCTCCTCCGACCCAACAAAACACCCTCGCATCGACCCAGGCTACCTCAAAAACAACGCCGACGCCAAGATCCTCGCCGAAGGCATCAAATGGATGGACAAAGTCGCCAATCAACCCGTTCTCAAAAAGTCCCTCGGCGATCGCATCTTGCCTCCTCAAGGCGCGAGCATCGAGACCGAAGAGGAGAGGGTTGAGTATGTGAGGAACCACATTTCCACGCAATATCATTTGATTGGCACATGCACTATGGGTGAGGTCGTGGACGATAAGTTGAAGGTCAAGGGTGTTGAGAATTTGCGTGTCATTGATGCGTCTGTTTTCCCGACGCACGTGTCGGGTAATATCATGGCTAGTGCTTATGCTGTTGGAGAGAAGGGTGCTGATCTTGTCAAGGCGGATGATGGGAGGTTTTTGGTCAAGGTTGACTCGAAGACATGAATGGTTTTTGGTTTATTGTGTCTGGGTGGTTTTGCTATGTAGCTCTTGGTTGATGTATCCGCAGATTGTCTTGTCTCACGGCTTTATCACGTATCGATGCAGTGGTTGAGTTACCATCTTGCAAGGGTAATCGCGACCATGAGAGTGGCTTGGACCTTGTGGTTCTTTCGCTGCATGAAAACCGCTCGCAAGATCTATGAGGCTCTCGAAACTCCAGATCATTTGGGATGTTCAATGTCTCTCAACCATCTCCATTGCTCCTTTCCCTCATACCAGATCCCCCAGCTTCAAGCCTTTGTCGGCAAATTTCTGTTTGACAGAGACTCGGACATGGCTTTCTTTACTCCAGCTGGCAAAATCACATTCGATGATACGGATCGGATAGATCGGTCTTATTCCTATTCTATACTAAACCAATTGCGTATCCTCCAATCAGACCATGAATGTTTCTTTCTCGTTCTATGATATCAATCTCTTTCGTTTTAAAGGCTGCTGTATTCCGGGATCTGCTTCCAGCCCGCAAGTCTAATGACTTATCATGACTTTGACCAAATTCGTTTATAGGCAAATTGGGTGTTCTCTTCGAAATGCTCTGTTCTTCGATCCAGACGTTTCAAAAATGGAAGAGTCGAATATAAATCCCCACAGATGTTTGTCGTATAAAGGAGCCCTTCAATCATTGATCGTATCGAGAATTCTTTCACAAATTGAATGTTCCCCGTATGTAACTGACTCTTTACCTGTTAGGACTTTTCATTGCAAGCATATTTACAAGCGTGATGACACTCGGTAGAAGGAAAAACATCTTTCTGGCTTCGCTTCGTGTATCTGGTGTGTCTCCCATGGGTCAAGCGTATCGAGACCGTATTGTTATACCATTTCCCATCTATGTCTCAGGGAAACAAGGCAGTTGTGTCTGGAACACTGTGACATGTAGACAGAGCTTGATTACAGATATAGAGGACCGGGCTGCACATGCAGAATTGAGATTGTCCCGCTCGAGTTCGATCGACATATACTAGCTAGACCGATGGCCTCAGGCACAGGTGCTTTCATTGTCAAGAGACTTGATCAAAGGAGTTGCAATCTTGGTGTTGATTCAAGCCAATGTAGACGAAGGGGCAGCTGGGATAGAGAAGACGTACGAGATTGTGACGTGAGACATCGATTAATGGGATTTTGCGCAAGCGAAAGGTGTCTTATTCTCTTGACAGCTGTAATCATGCTAAGCAGGTTCTCTCTGTGTGATGTTGACATCTTTTATCTCCGGTTTGTCCATCCGACCTGTCCTCGAACCTCTCCAGAGCTTGCCTGATTGCGTATTTTTTAGGACTTGTGAACAAGACTAAACAGCTCAAAGTCTTTTACTGTTGTAGACCGCAATTTTTCACTTTCCATGGCCGACGAGAATCTTGTCAAACTTCTCGCCGACTCCTTTCAGAAACTTCTCGCGAACGGCCTCTTTGATCAACTCCTGGATTTTGACAATATAGTCGCCAGATGTGACATTCTCCATCTTCTTCTGAACAGTCTCGGTGAGAGATTTGCTGGTAACACGGGGATTGGAAACCAGGTAGTCCTTGATTTCGACGCCCAGCGGGTAGGAGTTGAATGAGTTGCGCTTGAGAAACTCCATCATGGACTCGACTTCGGTGCGGATCTGAGCTTGGACAAGACGCTCGAAGGACTGGGAAGCACTGTATGGGGTATCAGAAAATGAACGGTAAACATCAGTGTTTGGGCACTTACTCGACAGTCTTCTCCTGCATGCTCTCGAAGATACGCAAGAGTTCTTCAGTGGCGATCTGGTTGGCAGCCGCGGTCTTGGTGTCAGCACCGTCCTTGACGCCGTCGCGAAGCTGTGCAGCAAGAGTACTAGCGCGCTTGATTTGGTCCTGGATGTCGAGGCGTGGTTTCTTGTTGGCCATGATTTGGGAAGGCTCGGTGTTAGCAAGCTCGGCGTGGGGAGTCTCGGTTGAGATCGATTCGACGTGAGCATGATCGGGGGTGGTTGTCTCAATCGGAGCGGCGGAATGAGATAAGATGTTGGGCGGTTTTCTGCGTGGTGCACACGGGAGCTCGTCCTCGCTTGCTTTTCTCTTAGGAACGACTCTGTTCCTGGGCCCTCTTTTAGCTGGTGCACACGGAAGTTCTTCCTCGCTTGATTGTCTCTCAGGAAAACGTCTCTTCCAGTGAGGTAGGTGATTGTCGTCGTCCGAGGTGAGTGACTCGAAGTGCGACTCGGCAGCAGTGCGCTTGGATCCCCTGGGTGGCATTTTTGCTGATGAGATTGGAGAGACGATGAACTGAGTGGCTCAAAGTGGATTTGTAGCGTCGTGCAAGGGTCTGGAAAGAGGTGGAAGATGAACCCCAACAAAGAAGAGAAGTGACGCTGAGACTGTGTTTCGTTTGTGTTGTTGTGCAGACAGACGCAGAGCGAAGTGAAAGCGCAGCGTTGAACGTCAAAGAGTGTGTTTGTACAGAAGAAGTGATGAGTGAAGAGAATATCGAAAGTAGAACTCAAGACATACTTCTTATTGGATCATACAAGCAGAAAAAATATTTCTCTGTCGTGCGACAGGCGTCTTGTTCCAGGTGTCGAGTGAGCGAAGCAATACTGAAGGCCTCGGACCTGTTCCATGCCCTTGACTTCGATAGCAAGCAAGCAATGCCTTTCTCTTCTCTTTCCCTTTCAATCAACCCAACAGTTCCTCAAGCACGCTGGTGACTTGTTCCTTTGCGACTGCTTTGTACGCATCCCTCGTCTCTGCCTTGACCTTGCCGATGACTTCATCCACACTCAGACCTTGCAGCTTCTCCTTGACTTGATCTTTTACATCGAAGATGATCGCCGATTCATACCTCAGAATTCCCTCCACGAGCGATGTTTGTGCCAAGTCATAACCCTCGTCGGTCCTAGAGTAGGCCCTCAGCACCTCGTTCAAGGCACGGGACTCGCACTCGACGAGTGCATCGATCAGCTTGTCGAATGTAGCAGAGGCACTGTCCATAATCAGTAGCTGCAGATGTGACGATACAACTCGACGACTTACTCTTTGGACTTTTTCTCAAGCTTTTCGACAGTACAGACCATAGATTCGGCCTTTGCGATGTTTGCCACTGTATCTTCACGGCAGCCAGCGTGACCCCACTGAACGGCAGTTTTCTGAGCCTTGAGCGAGTCGAGTAGCGAGCTGAACATGGTCTTGGTCTCGGCCACGGTGTCGTCGATGTCGATGCGAGACTTTTTGGCGACGGGGCCGTTGGCAGGATTGCCGTTGGTAGGAGGGCGCTTCGACATTGTGATGATCAGAGATGGTATGTTTGATGGAGTAGGGAGGTGGGTTGATGGAGGAAATGTAAAAGTCAAAGTTCGAGCGAGGCGTCGCGGAAATACAGAAGGCCACACCCAGGTTGGGCAGTCGCGACTGCCTTGAGGTAAATCCAGCTTTGCATGTGACGCTCCAAATCCAGGGGTTGCGACTACTCGACATGTGAGCTTGAGAACCGCACAACGCTTTGAAGAAATAATATATAATCAATTGAGAGCCATCAAGAGTCCAGCCATATCTTTGAGTGTCTTTACTATCAAGCCCGACACCAGAAAGAAAGCTCAAAAAAAATCACAGGTCTGGTGGCTGAGAAGGTCACTTACTTTCTCTCTCCTTCCTCCACTCCTCTCTTCTCCTCCAGCCTCTGACAGTGACCTGACCACCTTTCCACAGGGGCGCGTCTATCAAGAGACCACATGCTGTTGCTGAAGTGCTAGTGAAAGATTTAGCTGATGCAGAGGTTCGAACTCGAGCAAGCTTGGTGTTGATGACTGATGATTGGTGGATGAGTTGTTGTTTACAAAGTGACTGCCGAATGCGGTTAGTATGAGAAAGCGACAGTGAGGTGGATTGCTAGCCACCAGACCATTGGGGATGTGATTGTGGTTAGAGCAACATGGCTCGAATATAAAGGTAGTGCAATGATGGCCTTGACTGTACCTTTTGCTGCCAAGGCTCTCTGGCCTGGACGAGACCATTCGTATCTGCCTCCTGGAAAGCCCTCTGAGGATCCTGATCATCCCCTACACCGCTCTCTGATGATAGACAGCACATTGTAAACAATAAGGCACAAGCGGATCTGACCCTCTGTAGAGATAGGGTAGTAATAATGACATAGAGATAAGAAAACAACAGACTGACGGTGTTCGAACACATTGCACCTTTTGGGGGCAGGAGAAAGAGAAACGTAGACAATGGAAAGAAGAAATGCAGTATCCATAGAGGGATACTACCAATGCACTTTGGTATCTTTTGGCATGAACATGAGGAGCAGATGGCACGTATGACATGAGGATTAATAGAAGGAAACAGCACCACCTTATTTGGGAGGCTGAGCCTGCTTGACACTGACAGAGCCGTCCTCATTACCAAAGTAGGCGGCAACGGGTTTCTGACCACCCTGGCCGCCAGCAGCCTGGACCTCGTAACCGTTGGGGCCAAAGAAGAGACCAACCTCGAGGACACCGGAGATGGACTTGATTTTGTGGGCGAGAGCAGTGACCTCCCACTGACCGTCCTTGCCGGAACCGTCCTGGCCGTTCTTGATGTCGTCGAGGGTAAGAAGAGGCTTGAAGGGAGCATCAATGATGTAGAAGCCTTGGTCAGTTTGGACGGGACCAGTCTTTGCAAGAGTGTGCTCACGGAGCACAGGGTCAATGGAACCGATAAGCTTGAGCTGGCGCATGACGGTAGCATGAGCGATGGGAGCGACCTCGATGGGTATTGAGGGCCACTTTGTGACGAGGCGGGTTTGGTTCTTGCGGTAGTCTAGAATAGAGGATCAGCACTTGGTGAGAGATGGAAGGGCTTCATGGGTGCAATACCGGCAATGCAGACAAACTTCTTTGCGCGGGTTGCGACCAGCTTCTCCTGGAACAAGCAAGCACCACCACCCTTGATGCAGTTCAGGTCGTCGTCGACCTCGTCAGCACCGTCAAAGGCAACATCCAGCATGACGTTCTCGGGCAAGCTGTCAAAACCCATGGGCATCAAGCCAGCCTGCTCAATGACCTTTCTCGACTGGAAGCCGGTGGGTACGAAGAAGATGTAGCGACCGCCCTTGGGAGGGTTCTTGGCCAGACAGTCCTTAATGGCCTCGACACCGTAGATGATTGTGCTTCCGGAGCCAATGCCGACGAACTGCATCTCGGGGTTGAAGTGGTCGGCGACGGCGCGGTAGGCGGCCTTGCGCTTGGCCTGCTCGATCATATCGACAGCAGCGGCTGCCGTTGAACCAGGAGCTCCAGTAGTGACAGACATGTTGCGGGAGATTTGGAGTCGGCTAGACAGAGGGCGGAGAGAGTGAAGGGTGAAGGACGAGGGAGACTTGGACAGTAGACGGACGAATGTTTGTTGGGACGAAGCTGAGCGGTATGAGCAATCGAGGCTTGAGTGACAGTGACACGATGCGAAGAACAACTTACCACCAAACATACACAGCGGATGGTTGGATAAATAGGACCAGATGGTGATAACCAAAAAGGTGATATTAGCCGCAGGGAATCGATGGTAGCGGGGTCTTTTGGGAGTCTGCCGGCGCCTGCAAACCGCCGGCCGGCATCGCTGCTACCGCCGTGCCCCGCCATTTCGTGTCAACGTCATCGTCAAACGCCAATACCACGCCCGTAGCTTCCTGATCTGGACCTTGAATTCCATCCAAACCATCAACCCACCCACCGCTTCATCATGGCAGCCAATGCAGAGGTGACGCCGCCTCCTCTTCAGGGAGTGCCCACATCCAAGGAGAAGAGATACGATAGACAGCTCCGTCTCTGGGCTGCCAGCGGACAAGCCGCCCTGGAAGAGGCTCACATTCTGCTTATCAACAACGGCCCCGGTGTCGTCGGTGTCGAGACGCTCAAGAATCTGATTCTCCCTGGCATTGGACACTTCACCATACTAGACTCTGCCCTCGTGTCGGAACAAGACCTGGGCGTCAACTTCTTCCTCGACGAATCCACCTTGGGCACTTTCCGCGCCGAATCGAGCCGTCGTCTGCTGCAAGAGCTGAACCCCGACGTCGAAGGCCACGCCATCACTGAGCCACTCGAGACCTTCTTCGCCAAAGAGGGGGCCCTCAATCCGTACACTCTCGTCCTCGTCACCGCTCCCATCACACCAGACATTCTCCAAGTCATCTCGGCCCACTGCCACACCCACGCCGTGCCTCTGTTCTATATCCACTGTTCTGGCTTCTACTCGCACTTCTCCCTCTCGTTACCACCCGCCTTCCCCATCGTCGATACCCACCCTGATCCTGCTTCAACAACCGACTTGCGCCTACTCGCCCCGTGGCCAGAACTCGTCCAATTCCAGAAAGAGAAGACTAGCGACCTCCAAGCCTTGTCACCCGAAGACATCGGCCACGTCCCATACCTACTGCTCTTGTTGCACTTCCTCGACGAATGGCGCGCATCTCACAATGGCCAACCACCTCAATCCTACCAGGAAAAGACCGACTTCCGCAACATGGTCGCCAAAGCTTCTCCTCCCGATGAAGAGAACTTTGCTGAAGCCACTGCCGCCATCATAAAGTCGCTCAATCCTCCTACCGCTCCTGGCTCTGTCCTTGCTGTTCTCGACGCTCCTGAAACAAAGTCTTTGGAACCCACCTCGTCTGCCTTCTGGTTCATCGCCAATGCCGTACGCAGCTTCTACTCTACCCATAACCAGCTCCCTTTGCCTGGTGCTGTTCCAGACATGAAGGCTAGAAGTGTCGATTACATCCAACTGCAAAACATCTACAAGGCCAAAGCCCGCAAGGATGCTGCAGAGGTCTTGCAAACTGTCCGCTCACTCGAGGCTGCCGTTGGTCGCAGGGATCCCATTGATGAGAAGGAAGTCGAGGCGTTCTGTAAGGGCGCTGCTCACATCAAGCTCGTCCGTGGAAAGCCTCTACAGATTGCACGCGGTGACGCTCCTCTTCACTGGGGCGAAGATATTGCCAAATCTGCTGTTGAACACCTCAACAACTTGACTTTTGGTCTGGACAGCGGCATCCTGCACTACATTGCCTTTGTCGCTTGGGACACATTTGTTGGAAGCCACAATGTCAACGCACTCGGCGGCGAACCTAGAGTCCCTGGCTCGAACGATATTGACATTGATACGGATACTGAAAAGATGGTTGGCATTGCTTCGAACATCATCGATGCCCTGATCAAGGAGGCTGGCACTTTCATCGACAATCCTGGATACGATGAGCTCAAGGCAAAGTGTGCCAACATCGTGCGCGAGCTGTAAGTCTTTCTAAATCTGTAGCTCTGAACATTACTAACCAGCAACCAGTGTTCGTGCCGGTGCTTCCGAACTCCACAACATCGGTTCCTTGACCGGTGGCATGGTTGCCCAGGAGGTCATCAAGGTCATCACGAAGCAATACGTGCCCATCGACAACACATGCATATTCGATGGCATCGAGAGCAAGGCTTCTGTTCTTCGCGTTTAGGTTATGCGGGTACTTTATGATTTACAAAAGAGGTGGCGTTTATGACGGTATCTCATGGCTACTAAGTCGGCATAGCGAGGCGTTTTTCATGTCTTTTCCTGCTCTGTTTTCGACCTCATCCTGGTCCTTCTAGATCTATGCTAGATCGTGAGCTTTTTGCTAGCTCCGCACAAAGTAGAAGAGACATTGCTTTTCTAATCAATACCGAGACGATACTCAGTGTGTTCTGCTCCTTTCAATTTCTATGCAGAACGATGCGTGAGCTACAGAGCTGCAGCATGGTTTTCATAGTAGAGGACTCTTTGTAAGAGCCCTCAAAATTATGGCTTAAGGATATTGCCTTCCTCCAGATACATCGTGCGATCTCCCAGCCACAGATAGCGGAACTTTGTATAGAGATGAGCGACCTAGAAGAAGGTCTGGCCATGCAAGGACCATTGATTCGATCACCAACTCTGAATAGGCCACTGTGCTTCCGTATGACAGACAAAGAGGTAGAGTTACAGAACCGAGAGAAGAGTGTCTTTTGCTCGTGTTGTTTCTCATTTGGAGATGAAAGGTGGTGTATGTTCTGCACTAGTAACACAGCATGTCTCTGGATGCATGATTGAAATTTGTTCAAACAGGCATGACACCACAACCGCCCAAGTTGTAGGTATCAAATTTGTCTGAGCCATAAGTAGCATATTCAGGAATGCTCTCATGGGCCACCAAGAATAAAAACGACTGATATGATCAAGTTAACAACAAAAAACATGTTTCGCTGATTGTATAAGGTGCAACCCTGTCAGAAGCATGCCAAGCTCGGCGATCAAGGGCTAAAGTCCGAGGGCTGTTTTCGCCAGCCAGAAAAAAGTTACCTTGCACCGATTCTCTTTGCGCCCATTTAAATAATTCAATCACCACATACAAATAAACTCCGACACATACAGCCCGGTCGCGAATAGCAAGCATTTATTCTGAATTGATCATCGCATTCTCCAAACGCCAATATGCCAGCTCAGGGCAAAGCAAAGGGCAGTCGCCGCAATGAAGGCGCTGCCTCTTCTGCTGCAGCGAGTATGTCTTCTGACCACGAGGCAAAAGAGAACACAAAACTGACAAAGGGTACCAGACGACCCTCGTTTCGCATCCATGACCACAGACCCACGCTTCCGACTGCCCTCAGCACGACACAGCAAAGTAGGCGTCGACAAGCGCTTCACCCGCATGTTCAAGGACGACGACTTTTCCAAAAAAGCCACGGTCGACAAGTACGGTCGCAAGGTCGCCAAGGGCAATGCGAAGAAAGAGTTGGAACGCTTCTACAAGATTGAAGATGGAGATGAGGAGGAGGAGCAAGACGAAGTGTCAGAGGAAGAGACGGGCAAGGCACAGAAAGTCAAGGCCAAGAAGAGCAAGAAGCCCAGCAGAGAGGTGGTGGGAAGCGATGAGGAGAGTGAAGAGGAGGTTGTCGCTGGCGATGATGAGATTGAAGCTGAGCTCAGGAGATTGGACGGCAGAGTCAGAGATCCGGCGAGAGAAGGTGGGTTCTCGTCTTCTGAGGATGACAGCAGCTCCGAGGACGACAGCGAAGACGAAGAAGAGATTGAAGAGGATGCAGTCGAGTTCCCTAACGAGGGGGCTGCTGATGTGCCTCTTGGTGATGTCTCGTCTCGTCTGGCTGTCGTCAACCTCGACTGGGACAACATTCGCGCAGAGGACCTCATGGCTGTCGCGCAAAGCTTCGCTTCTACTGGTCGCGTCTCCAGGGTTGTCGTATACCCCAGCGAGTTTGGCAAGGAGCGTATGCAGAAGGAAGAGCTGGAAGGCCCGCCCAGAGACATTTTCGCCAGCGCCACAAAGGAAGTCGACGAAGACGAAGACACCGACGACGAGGAAGAGAGAATCAAAAAGGAGTTGATGAAGGGAGACACGGGCGAGGAATTCGACTCTGCAAAGCTGCGTCAATACCAACTGGACCGCCTAAAGTACTACTACGCCGTAATCACCTGCGACTCCAAGGACACCGCAAAGTCGCTCTACGACGGCATGGACGGCCGCGAATACCTCTCTACGGCAAACTTTTTCGATCTGCGATTCATCCCTGACGATGTCGACTTTGACACCGACACTCCTCGCGACGAGTGCACAAAGATACCTTCAGGCTACAAGCCCAACGACTTTGTCACCGACGCCCTCACCCACAGCAAAGTCCGCCTGACCTGGGACGCCGACGACACGACCAGGAAAGAAGTCCAAAAACGTGCTTTCTCACGCGCCGAAATCGACGAAAACGACCTGCAAGCCTACATCGGCAGCGACAGCAGCGACGACGAGGAAAACGACACTGGCCTCACAAAAGCAGAGCAGCAAAGGCAAAAGATGCGCGCTGCACTGGGTCTGTCTTCTGAAACGGCAAAGGTCAAGTCCAAGGACGATGGGCCGGTGGGAGACATGCAAATCACCTTTACGTCTGGCCTCTCCAACGCCAACGCCGCCTCAAAAACAAACGGAGTCTTTGAAAACGACCCCATCATCGAAGAAACCACACGCGAAAAATACATTCGCAAGGAAAAAGAACGCAAAGCCCGACGCAAGGAAAAAATGAAGGCAGCCCGCAATGGAGGTGAAACCGCAGAAGCCTCTGACAACGACGACGCAATCGTAGAAACCAAGCCATCAACCAAAAAGGACGCAGCATCAGCAGCAGCCCCAGCAGACGATGCAGACCCCTTCAACGACCCCTTCTTCAACGACACCTCCACAGCCCAAAAAGCAGAAAAACTCGCCCGCAAAGCCGACCGCCAAAAAAAGCGCGAGGCCCGCGAAGCAGCAGACGCCGCCAGCGCCGCCAAACGCGCAGAACTAGAACTCCTCATGGTAGACGAAAACACCGCTTCCGAGAACATCCGCCACTTCAACATGAACGAAATCGCCAAGGCCGAAAAAACCCTCAAGAAAAAGAGCAAAAACAACAAAAAGGCAAAGGATGCGAAGGAAGTGTTGGAGCAGGATGACTTTAGCATGGAAACCCAGGACCCGAGATTTGCGAAATTGTTTGAGAGTCATGAGTTTGCGATTGATCCGACGAACCCGAGGTTCAAGGGTACGCAGGGCATGAAGGCTTTGCTGGAAGAGGGAAGGAGGAAGAGAAAGGGCAGGAGTGATGATGATGGTGAAAGAGCTGATGCGCCGCCTGCAGAAAAAAGGGAGAAGAAGGTAAAGACTTCTGCTTCGTCTGGTGGTGAGGATTTGAATTCTTTGCTTGCGAGGGTAAAGGCAAAGACGAAATCTAGATAGGTAATGAGAGGTTTCAAGCATAGAGTGGCATGGGTAGCATTTGTTAGTTGTATATAAGCTCTCTCGGGAACAAGAAGAAAATCTCCAACTGCAAAAACACTTCTACCCCTGAATATTCAGATCACGACGGACAATTTACGTAACGTACAGACACGTTTCACTAGGCACGTAAACAAGCACGTAAGTTTGAAAGATAGCAATTAAGGCCAGAGTGCCCTTGATCTTGTTCATATCTATCTCGGACATCAAACCGAAAAGCCATCATCTGATTTTGTCTTTTCCTAGTCATTGGCACTTTGCTTCGTCGTGCCCTTTAACCATTCAGGACCGACCGTAGATGGTGAATTCAGGCGTACCCTCGAGGTCTCCGACGATGCTGAAGGCGGTTCTCAGCGTCTACCGCCATAAGCAGCACCCATGCCTTGGAGCATTGGCATGCCCATAGCAGGGCCTTCTTGAGGACTTCTCATGCCAGGTGTACCATCAGGGCTTCTGACATTAGAGCCGGGCATCATCATCATGCCCGGAGGAGCAAAACCGGGAGGGACGCCGGGAATGTGGTTGGGGTTGTTGAAGAAGCCAGGCGGGGGAGGGCCGTGAGCTCCAAATCCAGGAGGTGGCAAGCCCATACCAGACGGGAAGCCGGGAGGAGGACCTTGCATGCCTGCGCCCTGCTGTGGAGGAGGCTGCGAACTAGGCTGCTGGAAGACGCCGGGCATGTTGGCGAAGCCAGGAGGGTGGCGCATGTTAGGATTGAAGCCCGGAGGTAGGCGATCGCCGGGTCCAGGAGGTGGAGGACCACCAGCCATGTACGGGAAGTTGGGTGGGAAGTCCTGAGGAGCACCGGGACCAGCATTCGGCATCTGCTGAGCAGTGCTCTGGCGGCGCGGCTGAAGAGGACCATTGGGATAGCTGCGCTGGGCTTGCTGCAAGACAATCGAAGGATCTTCAATAAAGCCAGGAGGAGCACGAGGACGGCCCTGGTCCATGTGTTGATTGCCACGGAACAATTGCTCTTCAATCGACTCTGTGGGACGAGGAGCTTGCGGCTTGGGAGCGATGGTCTGAGTTTGGGACTTTGGTGGTTGGTCGAGGAAGAGTTGGAAGGGCTCGGGCTCATGCTGGTTGCGAGCAGGAGGTACAGCTCTGTTGGCATTCTTGGCTTGAATGAGGTTAAGCAAGAACTCAGAGTCCTTATTCAACGAGTTAGGCTTGCGCGAATGCTGTTGATTGAAGTTCTCGGGCGTCGGAACGTTGCGAGGAGCTTGATCGAGGAAGATGTTCTGCATCTGCTGAGGAAGGTGCGAGACGGAGTTGTTTGCTCTCATAGACGATGGATCAGGGGAGGCGACATTACTAGTGGGACGGCTGAACTGAGAGGGAGGTGGCAAGAAAGAGTCGGAAGCAAAGCCAGACTGAGGTCGGGGAGACTGAGTAGATGCCGGAGTCTTGTCGAACATGGCAGCCAGAGGGTCTTGCGATGATGGTTGAATGCCAAAGCCAGGCGGCGGGCCAGTAGGAGGACCTCTTCCATCCTGTTCTCTAATAGGCGAGTCAACACCACCAGAGTGAGATTGTCCTCTTCTGAGGCCAGCCATAATCCTGAGGAAGCCTGCCTTGTCTTCGTTCGATTCGAGTGGCGCGGGGCTGGCAACCTCTTCGGCAACAAGTCGAGCCTCCTCTTTGGGAGCTTGGAACATGGATGCGAAGCGAGAAGATTTGCCCTTTGCTCCCGCCGGCGCCTTGGTGGTGCGCGTATCGACAGGACTCTCGAGCCTCTTGCTCTCTCCCCAAGATCCAAAGATGCTCTTGTCGAAGCCGGGCGCATCTGTCACCAGAGGGGTTTGTGGTTTCGAATGTGCCGGTGTTGACTTGACCGGAGTGGCGACCTCATCGGCGAATGCATCTTGCTTGGTCTCGCCAGCGGAGCCGTTAGCAGCAGCCCTCATACGTTCCTTCCACTGCTCAAAGTCTTCCTGCGTGTGCATCTGGTTCTTGTTTTCCTTTTCCAGCGGCTCGTCCATCCATTCAGGCTCCTTCTCAGGAGCGTCCTGCTGGCGCTCGTTGCGTGCCTTGTCTCGCCATCCACCGCGCTGGCTAGGTCTTTCTCGCTCACGCTCACGTTCGCGCTCGCGCTCACGATCAGCACCACGATCACGGTCGATATTGTCGCGAGCCCAGCGCTGGTCGAAGCGCTGACCAAAGCCATTGCCATTGCCCTCGCGCGGTTGGCGCGGAGTGAATCTGGGTTCGGAAGTCAAAGCATCATCGTCTTCCTGCTGTTGCTTAGACGAGCGCCAGTCTCTGTTGTTGCCTGTCTTTGTGGTTTCTCTGTCACGGAAGAAGCGCGAACGCTGATTAGCGACTGGTGACTCTTGTTCCTGCTCGCGCTCTTCGAGCTTGTTGATGTTCCGAGATGATGCGAATGATGTTTTCGGTGGGCCGAGTACGATTTCGTCTGCTGGGTGTAAGCTATTGGCAGGTCTGGACAGAGCGGCCGACGTACCGGGCTGCTGTGTAGAGCGTGAGGTGTGTCTGGTTTGTAGTAATGATGGTCTCTGTGACGAGAAGTTGCCCATAGGAGCGGGCTCTTCGGGTCTTTGGGATTGGTTGCGCGGTTTGCGACCGGCATTCTCTTGTTGCGATTGCTGAGTACCTCTTTTCTTTGTTGAGCAAAACGACTTGGTGGGAGGCGGTCAGAGGAGGGGCTTACTCTATCCACTCATCGATCGAGGGCAGTTCGTCTGGCTTGCGCACTAAAGGCGACTCACGTAGAGCTTTCAATTGCTCTAGCGTGTAGCGCGCGCCGTAGACGGCCATGTTGTTGCGGAAGTGAGGGGCAGCGGCGGCTGATGGAAGCGACGAGAGTGTGGTGGGAAGAAATAGCCTCGCAGGCGGACAAAGTGATAGTCGAGCTCAGGTGTGGGTTGCGGTAGCGAATTGACTCTGGTTAGCGTCGAGTGTCGGGGAGTTTGAGAGTTAGGTGTGGGTGTTGGTGAAATGTGTCTCGTCGCCCGATGAGCGTTGATGGCGCCCGAGTCGGAGACGTCAGCTGCTTCGATTGTGCTGATAAGTAAGATCGACGAGCTGACGAGAATAATATCAGTGCAAGCAGGTGCGGTAGCTGAGATGGGAGTCTGAGGTTCGAGCAGGGAGCAGTAGGAGAATAGCAAGAAGAACAGTTTTGTGATTGCGCCTTGTCAAACAGGAGAAACTTGTGCTTTTGCCCTGTTGCTCCACCGCTCCACCGCCCTGCCTGTCCAGATCCCGCGTCGCCAACCTCACCCTCAAATCTCCTCTCAAATCTCACTACATGTCGTGTCCCATTTCCTTCACAACATCCAAGGATGTGTTCCTAACAGACATGCCAGATTAGCCCATAGTCCATAGTTCGGAGCCCGACTATCTATCGCCATTACTGTAGCTAGGTAGGTGTTCACTTGTTTCATCTCTGTCCGCTTCCTTTACCACCTTCGAGTTCTTTACCAAGCTCGCCCGCTGCTTGTATCTCAAGAATCAATGCAGGGAATCTTGGACCTATGAAAATGCAGCATGTAAACCCAACAGGCAGCATTTCCATGGAGAGCAGCAAACAAACCATTACAATGGCTGCCTCGAAGCGGTTGGCAGGCACTCTGTGTCTCGGCAGTAGGTATACCAAAGCACTATAGCAGGAGAGAGGCAGTCTACATCGTCCCAGAGGTCAATCCACAGTAGTGTACAAGGTCGACGTAAACACATTGTGGCTCGGCCATAGATCGCAGGCAAGAAATATGTAGTGACGAATCTGAGTGAAAGTGACAAACAATCCGTCCAAAAGTGGAAAATCGCGTTTGGTTACTATCAAAGCAATTCTCGACTTTTTCGACCAACCTTTCTTCCTTTCCTCAGCGCACCGCAACCAGTCAGATCTTTTTCTCGACAACGACAACAAGCACCACCAACTGCTTCCTTTGCCCTGCGTCTCTCTCTCGAGTGTCTCCAACAAGCACGCCGTAGCCTTAAGCAAGCGAAAGTGTTGCGCGATGGAGCACTCCTCCGCCTCTCATTCGCGCGCTGTCTCGCCTCGCGGCAGCAGCAACAACAGCAACAGATCCTCTTCGCGCGAGAAGCGCAAACTCGAGTCCTTCCTGACCGAGTCCGGCGAGACGTGGGAGTTCACGCGACCCGTCAAAAAGTCCCGTTCGTCCGGGCCTGGCAGTAACACCAGCACCACCGCCCTGGGTTCGCCTATCCGTACCCAAAGGCCTTCTTTCTCAGCAACCTCGCCAGCTCGCGGCAAGCGGTCTCGCGACCCGTCGGATCAGGATGCCGACGCTCAGCCCCCATCGCCCAAGAGGCAGATGACTTCGGTCACTAACCTCGGCGACCATGCAGCTGCCCTTCGCAGGACCAGCTGGCTAAGATCTTCTCGCAGCAGAAGAAAGGGGGCTGCAGCAAGTAGGTCCCGCTCTCCCTCGCAGGGCGGCCTACGCGGTATGTTCGACGCGGGCTCTGTCGCCAGTCAGAGTTCCGGCTCCGTGCAGTCCGAGGAGGAGCTCCCGGACTACGAAGACGACGAAGAGGTCACCGTCGGCCAGCATGCCGGCAACAACCTGGATCAATTGGCGTCGTTCCAGGGGCCTGCCATGACCCTGCCTCCCGCCAGTCACTACCAGGAGGGTCAGGAGTTGAGAATGCCTATGGTGGCATCAATTGAGACCGACCAGGACATGGAGTACCAGGTCGGCTCGAGTCACCATCATGCATTCGAGACTGTGGTCAGTGGTGAGTACGCTGCCGTTGCTGACAATGGCACGTACGAACCCGCTTCAACCACCAGACCTGTTGTCTGGTCATCTCTGGACCCCCGACTGTCCTCTGAAAGCCGCTCTCCGAGTCCAGTGACTCGTTACAAGCTCGCTCGTGCCGACAGCAGCGGCAGCGAGAGTGATGTCGACAGCCCGCACCTGCTCCGAAGCAAGTTTGGCGGGTTCGCTCAAGCTGCCGCAACGAATCAACGCCGTTCCGAGGCACAGCAGCATCCGGCGAGGGAGCCTGGATATACCAGTACCTCAGCCAACAGTCCCAGCCCTGTCACAGCTGTGGATAACGCCACCGCCACCACCACCAAGAACTACGAGATTGATCCAGCGTTGTTATACGACGAAGAATATGAGATCGATCCAGCCTTGTTGCAAGACGACGAGTTGGTAACCTATCCAGCCTGGTCCCGGGACTACGAGTTGGAAATTGATCCAGCTTTGTTGCAAGACGACGGGTCCAACATTGAATCCAGCACGAACTCTCAAGAAGCCAATGACATTCAGCGCGCTCTTTCACCAGTTGCAGAGCTTATGGAGCCGCCAACTTCGCCAATCAAGCAGCTTTCGCCACGGGCAAGACGTTCACCTACATTGTCTCCTGCAACCTTACCACCGACTATCATGGACGACCCATCGCAGCAGCTTCTGTCCGAACTCGACAAGTACGCCAATGACCGCAGAAACTGGTACGCAAGACAAGTGAAGCACGCAAGAGTGAACGAAGAGGAAGTCAAGAGGGAAGACGTCTGCGCACAGTCCATCCGCGCCAGCCACAACCCACCAAACATCAGCCACATCCCGCAACCGCAACCGGACGCGTCCATTCCATCACTTCTTACACCAACATTTGCTCACACCAAGGAGAAAACCCAACACATCATGGCCGTTCACCCGGCCGAAGGTCCCAATGAGGACGACATTGATCTCTTGCGCATCTGTCTAGGAGAACTTGACGGTCGCATGGAGATTGATGATGAAGACGACCTTGCCGTCCAGGACTATTCTCGCGATAGAATTCGCAAGCGACGCGACGAAGACATCAGAAAGTCCAAAGCACTCGCCGATGCGCGTCGCAAATTTCAGATTGAGCGCAACCACTTTGATGAAGCACCTGACTCTGCGCCTATAACTGAGGATGAATCAGACCAGGACGATGAAGACCTTCTGTATACCGATCATCTTCTTGCCAGCTCTTATGACCATTTCCATGCCGAGAAAATTCGCCTTCAGGCTGCACTTGAGCATTGGGAATCGCCCTGGCCAAACCCATCTACCCTTCCATCCGAACATTGGGCACAGGAAGCCCTCACTTTTGCAAACAACCAAGCAAATGCATCCAACTCCGCCGAGAAGCATTACTGGGCCTGCCGCAACATCCAGGCAGAGTCATATGCCGAAGGAAAGTTCAACTCTGGCCGAGGCTCGAATCTTCATATTTCAATCTCCCTCATCGACTGGAAGAAGAGCATTGCAGTGTCAGATGAGGAAGCCGAAGCCTTTGCTGAACAAGTCAGCCAAATACAACTTATCGAGGACGATCAAGAAGCTCCTTTGAGAGCCAAGCTTGCCCTCTTCCTTTCCGAACTGCCTCATGAACTGGACCAGAAGGTCTCAGAGATTCTCAGCATTACCAACCCTGGCAGAGCAATTGTCAAGTCTCCCGAAGGTAACGACTTGACTCGTAAAGACTTTGCTACTCTCCTTCATTCCGCAAACTACCGCACGGGCGAGCCTGAAGGATGGCTCAACGACGAGATCATCAACGGCTTCTTCACCGCTTTGTGCAATGCCATGAACGACAAGGCCGGCCACACCAAAGGCAAGGTACCTCCATATGCATCCTATATAACCGGATGGTATTCTTCAGTTACCAAGAAAGGTATCAACGCCATCGAAAGATGGTCACGCCGCAAAGGCATCAAGGGAGACAAGTTGTTGCAATGCAAGCGCATTTTCTTCCCTGTGAACCCTGGCAATCACTGGTCCTTGCTTGTAATTTGTCCAGATATCCACACCATCGAGTACCTCGACAGCTTGGACGTGGGTTACTCAGAAGACAACCGCAAGAGCGCCCGCTACATCAAGTTGGCACGTCAATGGCTTGAGATGGAGCTTGGCAACAAGTATGTCGCAGGCGAATGGAAGGAGGTTGACCGTCGCAGCTCGATCCAGAACAACGGCTCGGACTGCGGCGTATTCACATGCCTCAATGGCTTTGCTTCTGCTCTCGAATTCTCCAATCCTACCAAGGAGTTCGGTCCCGAGCACATCCCATACGCTAGACGCGCTATGGTCTCTCTGTTTAACCACGGAGGTTTCAACCAGCACTTCGAGCTCTGAAAAGCTCCTCACAATCTGTCCCAGAGAGAGCACCTTCTTCGAGCCACTTTCATCGGACCACATACCACAGGGTTCATCTGAGCCGATCATCTTTTCTGCATCATGATTGAGCAGACTAAGCAAAGCTCTCAGGCCACGGGAGCACTTCTCTCTTTGAGACTCTTTCACTCATCAGACATGCTGCTGCCCTTGCAGCCTACGGTCCTCACCGCATACTAGCACAAATCACACACATCGTTCAGCCATTGGACCGTGGGCCGCTCTCCCCGAACACATCACGGCCTAATGCACTTTCGCACAACTACGCCAAGGGTCTATATACATCAAGAACACATCAAGGGCAGCAGCATGCTTTTCACCCATACTCAAGATGACAGTCCGGCTAAAAGTAAGTCTTCCAGCATATCTTCAGCCATTCAATAATCTAACACGAGCCAGAAGATTGGACAAACAACACTGATAGCGAATAAATAGAAGGAAGAACAGCATGGCGATCTCAGCGTTCGAGAGCATGGATGGCAGCATGGTCGGACTTTTCGCATACGATACCCTTTGTTTCAGCGTGGGAAGAAAGGAGAGCAAGCAGGCGTGTCAAGGAGTTTGGGTGGTCGCATTTGCATTCGAGGACTTTTCAAGCGCTGAATTGTTCTATTCTATGATAAGATATGGGTACACGCAAGCAACGAAAGCATCAGAACACAGTTTACAGAGCATCAAGATTGGTGCAGAGACATTCTACTCAATCAGGAAGGCAAGATGGAGGTGATGGTTGCGGGCACATTCACATGCCGAGCACGGACCCAATGACGTTCCATAGATTGGAGTCGGCGGTGCTCAGGCGGACAGATGAGCAACAACACCGCTGAAGAGACTTCGCTGCTCGTCTGCCTGAAGATGAAGCGTGCAAGGCGACATGATGGCATCGTCAACAAATCAGTACATCCGCCAAATCCTGCACCATAGCGAGGCACCGCCTCCAGTCAAGGCCCGCTTTTTCTACACCTCTCCCCTCGCCATAGACGATCCGCTGTCGCCTCTACCGCCTTCAGCTCAGACTGCTCAGACGACGTACGCAAAGCTACCACCCCGACCCTTCTCCGAGTTCGATAACGCCGCCCTCGACAAAGCATGGCATGACCTCTGGCATAAGCTCCTCCGATACAACGAGGTGCGAGGTGAGAAACAAAAGGATCCTCAGTCAAGCGGCAGACAAGAGAAGGGAAAGAAGACAGAACCGAGCGTGCTGAGCACTTCTCCCTCTACCCGCCGGCCAGCATCAACCAGTGATGCATCGACCAGAGGCAGCAGACTTGCCGACATATACGAGGCCCCCGCCATCCCACCAGAGGCCGAAACCCACGACACGACGGGTACTCCATTCATTCGTGCTCCCTCAGCGCGAAAGCTTGATCGAATCCAGCCTCGGCCCCAGCCTCAGACACTAGACAGCTATCAGTGGGACGATCCTTCAGATGCATCCAAACAGCCTGTCAAGCCGCCTGCTGATCCGGAAGCTCCTTCTGCAAAGATAGCTGTTGGCGTCTCACGACTGCACCATGTAGCTATGCCGAGTCTCAACTTGGAGCCCATCTATTGGCGTCCAGTCAACGACGTCTCTCCTGTCGTACGAGCCACTTGGTTCTACAAGGACAGCATGCTTCCCGTCGAGCCTCCTGTTGCCAACATGCTCGAGGCAGGTTACACCGAGCTGCAACCTTGGACCGAAACTTGGAACGACGAACTCAACAGTGCTATTGATGTTGGTGCTGCCGGAGAAGCCAAAATCTTGCACCAGCTCTGGCCTGATCTGTTCAAGAGGCTGGAGAGTAGGCCGAACCCTGCTAGGACTGAGATGGGTAGTATGACCTCTGTCAATTTCGATGATGAGCCATTTTCGGCCGAAAAGGAGCGTGAACATGTCGTCGAAGTTGCTTGCGACATCATCGACATTGCTGCAGGTGTTGATGGACCTGACAACAAAGCCTCTGGTACATCAGCATACTCTTCCGGTGGCGGTCTTCCCCGATGGTATCCCACCGCCGGTGTCATCTATGCGAATGCGACTGATGCTCATATCCTGAAGCCCAACCTGCAGCCCTCAGCATATCACGGTCGCCGTCCGCTTGCAAACTATATCCGTAAAGGTCGGAAGCTAGGTATCCCTGTTGTTCGTGGCTTCGACCAGGCAGCCTATGATCGACTATATCCTACGAAAAAGACCTCTACTGCAGTAAAAGCTGAGGAGGGTGTGTCAACCTCACAATCGGGCGCACCTCCGAATCGTCGACAAAAGTCCGATCCCGCTCTTGCTCATGCCGAGCGACCCAGAGTTACTGAGCTGTTTCTTGTCATTCACGGCATCGGTCAAAAGCTGTCTGAACGTATGGAGAGCTTCCATTTCACACACGCCATCAACGCATTCCGCCGAGAGGTCAGCGTTGAGTTGGGCACAGACAGTGTCAAAGCTCGGCTTAGAAAGAACATGGGCGGTATCATGGTTCTGCCGGTCAATTGGCGTCAGAGTCTCTCTTTTGAGGATGGCCAAAGAGATGTTCCCGATGACCCAGCGCTGAACGACTTTGGGCTCAAGGACATCACACCCGAGACCCTTCCATCGGTGCGCAACATCGTCTCTGATGTCATGCTTGATGTCCCCTACTATCTATCAGACCATCAGCCCAAAATGATCGCCGCTGTAATAGCCGAAGCCAACCGCATCTACAAGCTTTGGTGCATCAACAATCCAGGATTTGCTCAGTATGGGCGAGTACACATCATCGCCCACTCCCTGGGTAGTGTCATGGCTGTTGACATCTTGTCCAAACAGCCAACGTCTATACCTCCCGAGTTAGCCGACCCAACTGCTGTTGATCTGAACACAACACCAGTCCTGGAGCATTTCCTGTTCAACACTTCTGGTCTGTTCTTATGTGGCTCTCCAGCCGGCTTCTTTCTGCTCCTCAAGCGAGCGTCTCTGATTCCACGTCTGGGCAAGCAAAAGCCAGGAGCGAACTTGTCGTCAATCAGGAAACCAATCTGCGGAAGTCGTGGAACGTACGGCTGTCTGCCTATAGACAATATCTACAACGTCGTCAATCCCTATGATCCAGTGTCGTACCGACTCAACGCCACAGTCGATGCTTCGTATGCATCTTCACTTAAAGCAGCATGGGTGCCTACAGCTAGCTCAGGCTGGTTCTCGTCATCTGGATCATGGTTCTACTCGTCGCCGGAACGAGCATCGAGTAGCCGGCCAGATCAGTTGCCTCGACTGCCTTCGAACGTTGAACTAGAGACTCACAACTTCTCGCGCGAGGAGATTGCCGAGCAGCGCATGCTATTGTTGAACGACAATGGTCAGATTGACTACTTCCTCAAGTATGGAGGCGGACCGCTCGAGATTCAATACTTGACGATGCTCGGAGCGCACAGTAGCTATTGGCTTCTTCAAGACTTTGTTCGCATGATTGTTCTGGAATGTGGCCGCGGGCTTGGCAGGGATGGAACAATATTGGGCATGAGAGCTACGAAGAAGAAGACGCAGCTGACTACATGAGAAGAGAAGGACTGGGTTTGGTTGACATGGTTCATAGTCATATTGCATTTTAATGATACCCTCTGCTTTGGTTCGCATCATGACGCCGCTTGACTTTGGTTCATCAAGGTGCCGCCCGATAAGATAAGAAACCGAAAACGGAAAGAGCGAGTAGCTGGTCCGAGCTTGTACACCGCATGCGGGGAAATTGCAGTGACGATGGTCAAGAGCAGCATGAACCAAGTACAAAGACGGACAATCAATTGAAACAATTATGAATAGAGTCAATGTTGAGATGAGTGTGCATTCACTCTCTGATCTCGACAAGACTCGGCTTCCGATCACTCATTCTAGCCTCGTCGCATCTTGAACCAATCCTTGTCAGCTCCTGTCAAGTCTGGCTGCCTTAACATACATCACGGCAATTGTACGCGCAGACTGGACCGAACCTCGAGTGTATTCAACTTGCGACCGCACCAGACATTCACCATGCCACCGCGGCTGTTCGAACGACTTTCTGCTGCCTTCTGGGGCTATCTCTCTCCGCAGCGACCTGCTCCAAAGAGAAAGACAGTCGCCCGTGATGCTCGACCTCAACGCGTCTCTCCGACCAATTTCGTAACTCCTGAGCGCCCTGGTAGTGGTTACTTGCCACTCACACCTGCCGATACACACGCTGGCTCCAAGAGAAAGAGAGACTTTGAAGTCGAGGACTACAGAAAGAGAAGCAAATATGATGGGTTGCAAGGCGAGGTCGACGCCGAAGAAGTTCGTGTCGAAGATGTGAAGCTGGAACGTGTGGAACCATCGACAGAACAGTATGATCCCGCCGACCTGTTCTCCGAGGATGACGAGTATGACAGTGGAGATGAGGACGAGGAAGTTGGTGCACACTACGACTACAATGCCCACAATTCTACCGTCAGCTCGTCAAATCTACCTGAACTACCATTCCAAGCAGATTCTGATGAGCATGGTGGCATCAAGTACGACTACAACATCTACAATCCTACAGTTCGCTCCGACAGGCCCCTCTCGGGACAAAGGACCCTCCTCGAGAGCGCGCTACCTCGAGACGTTCCGCAAATCATCATCGAGAGCACAGAGGAAGACACAGACGACGACGATGACGACGACGTCATCAATGTCCTTCCCAAACCAGCACCTTATGTATACGGCAACGGCGACGAAGACCTCATCGTCTTTGCCGATACAGATGCCAGCGACAACGACAATCTCGATGTTGACCGTGCTCAGTCCGACAACTCTTCCCTCGTTCCAGCCTCCTTCAAGGAACACTCTCTCTTTGGTTCCTTTTTCGAAGAAGCCCAAGACGGCGAAGATACAATCCTGCTTGATGCACGCGCTCGCGTCGGTAGTCTCGAAGACGAGCGCGTGACAAAGGATCAACTCCTCGCCCGCGGCTGGCCCCAGAATACCGTCTGGCTTATCCAACGCATCCACAATCGCGGCCGCGAACCTCTGTTTGCTTTCCACTGGCGCATGGATTTCCCCATGATGCCCGAAGGCATGTTTTTACCCAAGCGCCATGAACACCCAGGTTACATCAACACTCTACGCGGCAAAGACTTTCGCGCCAAACATGCTTTCGAACGACTTATGCAACTCGGCCCAAAAGTCAGAGACAAGATCACCGTCGGCCTCGCACCGGAGAAACTCATCGTGGATGAATTGCACAGGTACATGCACTGGGCAAACTGGGACAGCAGAAACCAATTCCCCTCGTACCCACTCATTGAAATCCATACTGGTACCAAAGACGAAGACGTAAACACTATGCAAGATACTTTGCTTCTTCGCCTCTCGAATCTCCATAAACACTGGTTGACACCCTCTGCCCAAGCACCCACCCGCTCACCGCCTTTTATTGGGTCTACTGACGACAACGAAACACTGCCGCCGCCGCTGTACGGTGTCCTGGTCTCGCACACTCTGCTGGGTATCGTTGCCTTTGTGCCCGGCGCCGAGGACAGCGATTCGATTGGCTATTTGCGCACGGTGGGTGTCTTTGACTTTAACGTCGTGGGCTACGATGTATGGACGAGTCTGGCATTGGCGTTGCTGGTCGTGCATGTCAGGAACGAGGGTGTGAATAGAGGGTGTTCGAAGCGGAGGGAGGGGATGAAGGATCGGTGGGCGCGGGTCAGTGTTAGTAGGGATCCTGACAGATGAGGGGATCTTGGGGTGGTTGCGGTGGTTCTGGTCTCTGGTATTCGCTTTTTGCTGTTGTTTCTTTGTCACAATGTCTGCGAGGTTGATTTCTTCTTTCTGTTCTGCTTTCTGGGACGATCTTTGCTGTGGGACGCAGTCTGGCGTTTTTGTTGATTTGCAGAGATACCCTTTTTTCTTTTTACCTTTCATCAATTCTACCTCATTCATCTCTCTCCATCCAGCCCGAGTGGTTCAACGACACTCACATCACATTTGTCATAAAGGAAGTCAATCAAGACAAGCTTGTCATAGTTTTGGTAATTCTTGAAAAGGGCCAACATTCTGCACAGCAGAACAGACATGATGAGACATCATCCCCAAGAGCAGAAGAGAAAAAGAAGAGTAGAAGAAAACAAAAGCCTCGTCGAAGAAAAAAAAGGACGCACAGCATCCATAGCAACAATTTCCATCCTCAATGCCTCTGAACCGTAAAATCGAAAAGAAAACAACTCCCCACCCCATGCTCCCCAGAATTTTCTTGTTGGTCGTAAAGTCGAACGTGCGAAAATCGTTAGATCATTCTGGCACCGACGGCATCACGGACGGCACGCTTGTGCTTGTGGATGCGCATGTGGTTGTGCTCGTCTCTCTTGGACTGACTGCTGCAAGTGCCAAACGCACTGTTGCAGCCAGCACTGCAGTATTCGTCGCTGGAGCCGCAGTAGCCGTGGCTCGAGCAGCAATCGCCAAAGCTCGAATCCTTGCAGGTAACGCCGTTGCCGCAATTGCCTTCAGTGGATACGGTGAGTGAATCGCCGTTGGAGGGGGTAGTGACATATGTGGCCTTGGCGACGAGAGCAGAAGTCTTGAATGTGGTAGCGACGGACATGCTGCCGGCAGTGGCAGGGAGGTAGGAACCGTCGCCATTCTGAGCAGACACGGCGGCAGGGAGATTGACCTGTCTGGCGGGAGGGTTGAGGTTCTTCATGTAGTCGGGAGGGCCGTTGTAGTTGCCAGCACTGCACTGGTCATTGATGTTCTGACACTTGCCTTCCCAGAGCTTACAGCCAGTGTTGCCAGTAGGAGGAGCAGTAGCGTAGCACTCCTTGGCCTGAGCCCAGCATGCGGTGCTGGCGTTCCAACAGCCGGCTTGGTCACTGTACTTGTCAAGTTCAATACCGTCCCAGTTACCATTGGTGATGATGCAGTCACTAGGGGCGAGACCTTCAGTCTGCTTTTGTTGGGACACTCTCAGCTTCTGGTTGCCAACATTGGCAGAGGATGAAGGAGCGTAGACAACGGGGCCAGGCATAGGGTAGGGCAACGCCATCGGCTCGTTCCAGATGTTAAAAGAGGTGGATGGTTGGTTGTAATCAACATAGCCTGGGATTGAGACGGTGTGCTGAGGAAGCTGGGTGCCGGCAGAGTTGAGCCAGACCTGGGCACAACCCGCATAGAATTGAGGATCGCCCTTGTCTGCATTGTGGAGCGCGAGCAGCTCGGGACGGACAAGGTAGTAGCCGCCTTGAAGGCCTTGAGGCATCTGGACGCTAAGGTGACCGTTGTTGGTAATCAGCTTCTCAGTGCACCATTTGCCAGCCGACTGATCATAGCCCTCGTCCCAGATCTTGAACCAGCCGTCACCTGCGCCTTCATCGTTGATAGCAGAGTCGACTTTTTTGAGGTAGACAGCGCAAGGTCCCTTGTGAGAGATGTCGATGCTGCCGATCGATGGGTTGTCGGGCCAATCGCGGAACTCGAAGCTCAGAGCGGAGCCGCTGTTGATAGAGCAGACGCGTGCAACGCCCTTGGTGCCATCGACACCGCAGGCCATGTCACTGCTGTCAAGACTGGGAATGGGGTCGGTGACAGTGTTAGGGTCGGAAGGCATGCGGATGCAGGTTCCATCGCCCTATGTACTGTTAGCTTCATATGTCAAGGCATGTGACGGCCTCTCCTTGTGCAAAAGTATGTCAGAAGAGAGAGTGTGTGCGCGCCTACCTGGGCCTTGCCATCGACGTAGAGCTCGGCAAAGAGAGTGTGTGCGTTGACGCTCTGTGCAGCCATCAAGGCGAGCACAGGGACGAAGGAAGAAATCTTCATGGTGTGAGAAGAGAAGAGAAAACAGAACTGTGAAAGCAACAGAAGAGAATACGAAAAGTTGTAAAAGAGCGTGGGTTGGATCTGGGAGAAGAAAGAGTGAATGAGCGTGGTGACAGCAATTAAATGTTGATGCGTTTGTACAAAGGAGTGCGAATGACGGAAGGCCGCAGAAGGTGCTTCGGAAAAGCAGGCGCAAAGGATTGGTCCAACTATTTCAAGAAGGGAGAATACGAGACGCGGACGTGGATGGAAGATGAGAGTCGCTCTATCAGCACTTGCCTCTGTGCGAGTCTTACCAACCAAGCACTTGCAAGCTGCTTCTCATGCAACTAAAACATGAAACGTTGGCAGCGCGCAAAGGCGTTTCATCCATCGCTCCTACGCACAATGTGTTCACTGATCTCACACAGCAGCCTGACTAGAAGTCGGCAGGCCCTGCTGGCAGCCACTATCCGTTATTGCAAGGAGTGCTCCGGAAAGGAAGGTTCCAAGGAACAGCTTTCCCCACTGCAGCCTGAAGAAGATCGACACCTCTCCGCAAATATTTAAGCGGCGTTTTGGCGCCAGGACACAAGCACTGCACGACATCCTGATTTTTTTCACCAATCATCTTGTGATTTCTTTGCATCAAGGGATATCAATAGTGATTTCCAAGACTCCTTTGTACCGTTTTCCTTCTCGGTATACCAACTGTGCTTCGATCTCCTTGCTTTCCAGATGCCCTAACGACACGAACTCCGAAAACAAACCCACCACAAACGCCCCGTACCAGGATGCATCATTCATCGTTGCGGTTCATCATGTCATGTTGACCAACAGTCGCTCTTTTTAGATGCGCGTGCGGAAAGGAGTGTCGAATCCCTGTCGAATCTTGTTAGATGGAGCGAGAAAGAGCTGGACCGCATGATTTACATAGATGGGAGTTCCGTGTCTGTTGAGAACGAAGACAACATCGGGTACAGTGACGGTCTTGCGAGCAGTAGTCTCTACATGGGTCGTTAGGACGAAAAGAAGATCCACCGAGCTGATCGAGAATACCTAGAATAGCACAGATATCGTGAAGAAGCTTTGCAATATGTCAGTCTCTCAAGGTCAAAATACGGATATGGATGCTGTTGTACCATCTGCAATCTTCCTTTCAAAGTGGAGCGCACCTCTTCGTAGATGGTAGCCGAGATGCGCTTGACACCACCGCGGCGGGCCAAGCGACTGGAGATCTTGTCAGTTGAGCTTGACTGGTATGGACTTCAAAGTCACGAACCGGATGCTTCCTTTGGTGATGCCTTGGATGTTGTCGCGTAAGATCTTACTGTGGTATTGGTCAGCAGGGTCACCCTCATGGCAATGATGGTTGGTTGGTACGTACCGGTGACGCTTAGCGGTACTCTTGCCTAGTCCTTTTCCACCGACACCAGTAGCAGTTTTGCCCAGGCCTGCCGGGTGTGCTGTGCCAGAAAGACGAGCCATGATTATGTTATGTCACGAAAGTCGATGCCGAGTAACCAAAAGGAACACGCCGGCGGGTGGAGGAGGAAGCTGGTACTGTATCAAAGTGGAGTGAAGTGAACGCGGCTAGGGCTGATTCAGCCGCCCGGAGGGTGCCGAAAAGGGTATCGCGTGGTTTTGATTTTCTGACTGCGACTGCGTTTTCGCGTCGGATGGTCGTTGTGCAATAATCAACTTGGAGATTCGGCGCCTTGCAAGAAAGGTTGTGCTAGAAGGGACGAAACAAATTGGACTGTAAATTTGTCTCATACAAGTATCACCGAAACTTTCTGCAAGGTTCCACTCACAGGCTGTGGTGCTGACTTGTGCATCTATTCACTTTCACTCTCACAGAAAGCTCCGGACTCGATTGCGAGAGCCCAAATTGGAAAAGTCACAAGTCGCAATGGCAGACGTAGATGAAGATGTCATCCCTCGTGGTCCAGACGTCGGTGACATCGATCTATCAGACGAGACACAAGACTTTCGCTTACTTCTGAACTTCTCGTAGGCTTCAGTCTTGTCATAGATATTGCTCTGTTGACTCTGCTAACTTCTGATCAGCGGCGATGATACAAAAATTCCAAAAAGAGGCGAGAAAGACTTTGAGCCCCATCATACGAACAAACAGTCGGATGCTTTGACCGCATCAAGAGATGCCATGCATAATGCACTTTCATTTCAGCGCGTTCATCAACCCAAGAAGCATGTTCTGGCTTATTACCACCCAGAAACGAATATGGCATATACAGAAGATCCCAAAGGACCTTTGTTCAAGAATATGGGCAAGGTCTTCCCTGGCAAGGAAGACCCACTTGGACCTCGCACTGCTGGAGAAAATAGGATCTGGCTGCTACCAGAAGAAGCAATCTACTTGCTCGAGAGAGGCACGATTGACGTCAGATGGCCGGTGGATGCCGACGACGACAGTGAAGATGGCGAAGGCCTACCGATGAGTCTCCAAGGTGCATATGCCGCTTTTCTGGGTATGGAAGGCAGTAGCGACGGCGCCCTGACGTTTGAGAGATACTCTGTATATGCAGGTCTGAAGAGATCAGGTTATACAGTTCACCGAGCTCCAAGCTGGGACGGCCCAGGCGACCAACCGGGAGACGAGTGCTATCCAGCCGTGCAAGGTACCTCTTGGAGTCTAGGTCTGCTGAGGGACAAATGGCGAAGCCTGTTCATTCCCCGAGCTGCGACACAAGCAGAACAGAAAGTTGGTCCGTTGGTAAAACCAGGAGTCTACCGCACTTATGGTATGTGCTGGTCAATCAGATGTACAAGTCATCTTACTAATCCATTCAGCTGAAATCTATCGTCGCCTCTCAATCGTCCCCAGTTACGATCCCGCAGTCAGGAGAAGGAATTCTGCAGAGACGACAGATTCTGCATTCAGGATCACATACCACTTATGGAAGCCCGGCTCGATGACATACAAGAAGAGCGACCCCGGTACACCTGATTTCCGCATTGCGGTTGTCGATGCTCGAGAGACGACTTTCCCAACGCTTGCCCAGCTAGGTGCTCTCATCGACACACAACCGTACCAACCACCCCGCCAAGATGCGCAGTTGTATCAGAAGTTGCGTAATGGATACAAGAGTGTAATTTTGGCTGTTGTAGACCAGGGAATAACCAGTTACTTGAGGCTGGCAGACGCTGGGTTCTCCAGAGAGAAGTTGTTCGATCGCAAGCCGCCAGCTGCAAAAAAGGGTGGCAAGGGTGGAAATTGGAAAAAGAACAAGCGATAGATGGCGTAGGTATAATCTGCAGAGTATCACCTCAGCGCGCTACTTCCAAGAACGAAGTGGCTCAAAAAGTGCGTGGCTGCCTGCTGAAGCAGTTTTTGGAAAGCGCGTTTGCCCGCTTCCTGCCTGCGGCGATACCCTTGTTCCATATCCACCCATCAAACGTTTCACTACCGCGACCCTTTTATTTCATCGACGCTCGGATCCCGTCCATCATTGCGCAACCTGCCTTTAGCGTTAGCGTCAATCGACTTTCAAGAGCATCCGTCGCCAAGATGTCGTCGGACCTCTGTTACAACTGTCACCAGAGTATGTCGTATGCTCTGAATCCTTGTTCTCACGCTTCTGACATGCGCAGTTCATGGTCCTCGCACATGTGAGAAGCCTCTTCAAGAATGCTTGAATTGCGGAGCTTTCGGCCATACCTGGAACTTCTGTCACCTCGGAGCGCTCAGACTACAGCCCGATTACAAGGTATGATATCGATCCAATCATTCTGCATCACACCACTGAATCATTACTCACATCCGAGATAGTACTACCCCCTCTGCCACAACTGTCAGAAATGGGTCCGTATCGCTCTCGACTATGCTTCTCTCCAAAACAGAAGGCAGCTAGCTTACTCCCGGTTTTAGCACCTCCCTGCTCCTTGTAAGGAAGAATTGGTTCGCTGCGGTGGTTGCATGCAAATTGGCCATCTCCCAGAGTACTGTGCTCTTGACCCGACCCCCAGTTCGCTGTTCACTGGTAACATGAGTAACTTTATCTCGCACAACCTCACTGCCGACAACGCCCAGTGGATCGTGCACAATGCTTCTCTGGCCGATGAAGTCTACAAGATCAAGATGGGAGCAGTCATGGACACGCTTCAGCTCTTCACAGGCGGAAACCGTGAAGAGGTCCGTACCTATCTCGCCAATGCTTACCGTGGCCAACCCCGGCCTTCTGGTGCCTCATCCTACCACCCCGTATCTACACAACCTTTCTCATCAAAGCAGCTTCCAACACCCGCTGCTGTCAAGACAGAAAACAACTCTGGCCTATCTGTTTCGCGTCCAAACATTCCACTATCTCAGGTCCGCGGCCAATCGTACGAAGCATACAACACGCTGGCTCCTCTTCAGTTTCACGATGGCGACAAACAGTCGCACCAACTATCTAAGGCCTTGAACACTGTTGATGCCATGACCAGTGGAAGTTCGTCGAACTCTTCCACTAAGCACGAGTCTGATGCAGCTCCTGGAGTTCAGAAGACGCTTGTGGATCCTCAATCCGCTCACGACAGTATCTTTGACTTCCGTACATATGGTGGTGGAGGCCAGGGAGAATCACGTGGTGACAATTCAGGCACTGGAAGCATCACCCCAAGAAGCTCTCCTTGCGATGATCGGGCCAGTTCGGCAGAAAGCAAAGATGATGAGGAGCAGGAACGCGAGTTCTTTGAAGGAGCACTTTACTAAAGCTCGAGCAGTAGTAAAAAGATTGCACGATGATGGTAAAGGATTGGCACAGCGCAGATCTGTCCAATAAAGGAACAATGCATGGCCTGACAGAAGATAGCTTGGGATACGTCACATTGCTGAGTCGTGAAATAAGAATGTGTGTGTTTTGATCCGTGGTCCTGGGATTGATGTGCCGCTAGCAGTCGTGCTTGTAACTCCTGTTCTGGGCCCAGCAACCCTGATTGACTCATACAATCTAGTCCCTTTGTACTACCCTGGGTTGCTTCTATCTGACATGTGTAAGTATAGAAACTTGAGCCTCTTGACGGGCCGGCGATGGGCTCAAAGATGGAATGGTCAAAAATCGAGCCGCTGTGACATTGTTTGGCAAACCTTTTACCTACAGCGATCTACGTTTCACAAGCTTAGGAGGGAAGTGGTGTCTTCACTATGATAGTCCATCGGATGAGAGGGGCTTCCGATTCATCTCGGTTCGAGTCATGTTACAACAAAGTGATGAGGCTCATCATGCAAATTCCACGATATCGATTAGAGACGTCATGGTGCCCTTGCTTGACAAGACGGCACATCCAGATTTCCGGTATACTCACGAGGCTTATAAGGTCTTATCAGCCTATTCTCACTGCCAAGGAACATGACCCATGGCATGACAATCCTTGGGACAATCTGGTATGGCATGTGTTGATAACTAAAAGTTGGACAGTGGAATCTCGACCTCAATCCGGGGCAGATGTCAGGGGCGCTGCCGCGCATGAAGTCCAAGTCAAGCGCGGGGTTCGTTCGGTAAGCTTTTGTACGACATTCCGGCAATTAGGGTAACACAAAGAGCTTCCAAAAGATCGGGCTGGGTAAATTTGAGAAGAGGTGACTGGGCGGGAAGTCGTCCATGTATGAATTGCCGAGTCAGAGGCACGATGGTGCCGAGTTGGCGGGATAGGGTCTGGCGGTTGCGGTTAAGCAGGCCAACCGGAGCAAGGAATGCGGCTAAGAAAAAAAGTAGGGAACAACGACATCAGAAGAGAGGTATGATATTGCCCAGTGCTGCATAATGGAAAGTTGAGAGCCGACGGTAAAATGTGTCGAGAATCATCGCAAGATGAAATGAACACGGCGGTCGTGCTACGGGATACAGAAAAGATAGCGCTGGAATCACATGTCAGAGAGAAGATCAGATCAACAGTCGGGCGGTACTCGGGTTCGTTTGATGTGGAGAGAGTCGGACCGTGTCGGCTTAATCGAAGAGCTGATATGAGCAGCCTGTAGTTGGGAGCAGCATGTTTGAAGGCCCACGGCTCAAGAGGACCACGGTCCCGGCTCCCCTTCCTTGTTCCCTTTCCCTTCTTCTTCTCCTCTTTTCCGACCGACAGTCGTTTCCCACACGAGTGATTGCTCTGCCGTCTCTCTCTGGCGCGTGTGCTTGGACAACATTTACTCCGCAAAGTTCGCTATCTTCGCTTTCCCTCGGCTGATCTGAGCTCTATCGCCGAGCTGGTAGCCGACAGTGCTTGAGATATTATTCCTTTGATCCGTCTCTGCGTGCAGCAGTTTCTCAGTGCCTCAGCGGGCTGCTGTATCCAAGTCGTGAGAGTCTCACGCAAACCGCAATCATTACTTCCTCAGTCGCTCTTTCCAATCTGCTTTCGGGGCCCTCGGCACCGTCGCCAAAGCGCCGCTTCTCCGTCTCTCCCGACGGCAGCGACGACTACGATGCCAGGCCTCGCAAAAGCCCTCGTCCCGACATTAGCTCGACAATAACTCCAGCTCGTCCTGTTCCTGCTCCGCCAGCCTTTACCCAACCCTCACCCGCGGCACCTCCGGGCTCGGATCCATCGTCCCGGCAGCAGCCCGGCAACGCTCAACAAACACGCCATGCTCAGGCACGTATGCGTTCCTCGATCGCCTGTGCTCGCTGTCGTCGATCCAAGGTCAAATGTGTCAACAGTGGTGTTGGCACACCGTGTCGGTCTTGCGAAGCCGGCAACCGGGAATGTACATATCCGGTACCTGTCACGGGTGGACGAAAGAGGGAGAACAGTCTGACCGGACCTGCTCCCAAGGTCGACCCTATGACTGAAGAGGTGAGATAATCTGTCTGTGATTCCTCAAGGCAACAATACTGACCATGGATCAGATCCGGAAGCAACGGCAGCAGCGTAAAAGCAATGCGGGCTTGCCGGGCCAGCCCATGCCCGCCTTTGTCGAGCCTTCTATCGTACCAGCAGATGCTCTGGACTCTAACCTTCTGACTCCGGCGGTCTGGAAAGAACTGGTAAGAGGACCCGAGGATGCTGGTCCATGTGCCTGGCTAACACAGTACCTAGTTCGACATCTTCCAACTACATTTTTCAGCCGACCTTCCCTTCATTCACCCTCCCAGCTTCCTCAAACCTCTTCGCCAGGCCAGTTCCCAAGCCCAGGCACCTCAATACCGTCCCTATACCAACGTCCCTGCTCCTCCGGTACAACCTCCCGCATCTACCGAGTTTTTGTTGGCTTTCTTAGCCTTGACTTCCCGCTTTCATCCTACACTCGTCGCCCACCATTCACCAAGAAGCGCCGACCGTTCCAGTGACCCCCTCATTGCTGCCGAATTCTATGCCTCGGCCGCTTCCGCTCAGCTCAATGCTGTTACAACCGACAGACTGGGCCTTCACAACATCTCGACAATCCAAGCCATGCTAATGCTCGCCCTGCACGAGTGGGGTATGAATCGAGGTCCGAAAGCATGGGCTCATCTCGGTGTTGTCATTCGATCTGCACAGGCCATGGGACTGCACTACGAGGAGGAACTGGATGATCAACCTCTGTCGCGCTCATTGCCATCTCGAGCAAACGACCAACAAGGCTTTGTTGACTCTGGTAACGTTTCACCTGATGTCAGTTGCCAGAATGATGCATTCGTCAAACAAGAGATTCGTCGTCGTACCTTGTGGGCTTGCTTCATCCTGGATCGCTACTTCAGCAATGGCAAGTTCAGACCTCAAGCTCTCAACGCAAAAGATCTTCGAATTCAATTACCGGCTGGCGAGCATGCCTTTTTGTTTGGCGAGAAGGTCCGTACTCTGCTTCTGAGCGAGGAGAACACGTCCAGAGCCGAAGTACAAAGTCAGCGCCGTGCTTCGTTAGCCACTGATCCGTCCAACCATGCTCATAAGAGGTCCTCGATTCATGATAGCGCCACTGGCACATCTTCGCCTCAGGACCCCGAAGGCCGCTGGGAAGTTGGAGCAGACGAGGGTCTTATCAGTCGATACATCAAAGTATTGGACATCCATGGTAGGGTGATGCGATGGGCATGTGGAGGAGGCAGAAAGTGAGTTGAGATACCGAGTATCTGAAGACCAGTAACTGACCAGCCTAGACGTGACGCATTACCACCATGGAACCCACAATCAGAATGGTACCGTCTAAGGAAGACCCTTGATGACTTCAAGATCGGCCTCCCCAGACACCATTCGTTGACGGCGCAGAACACATCTGCGCATATCAATCTGCACTCTTCCACACCATACGCTCTGGTACACCTGACCTTCCTTCTTTCTCAACTCCTTCTCACTCGCGAATTCCTCCCCTTCGTTCCTTTCCGACACGGCAAGCCTTCAGGTCCCCTCGATGGCACGCGGTTCGATACCATACCCTCACCTCCAGGTTTCTGGGAAGATAGTGCTCGCGAGTGTTTCGGTGCTGCTCGGGCCATTGTCGACCTGATCGGCTCATTCCAAGAATGGGGCGTCGTGGTCGAGACTCCTCTGGTCGGCTTCGCTCTATACAACGTTGCTTTGCTTGGTGTCTACGTCATCAACTTTCCCTGGATGGACACTCAAGGCTACCTGCGCCGGACTGCCAAGGACGACGGCATGACCTCCGGTGCAGACGCTGCTCGTAAAGCTATTGAGCTGCTTGCTTCGACGAAAAGTCGACTGTACATGGCTAGTGGATGGTTCCAGACAGTCAAGCGTTCGCACAAGTACTTTTCTGGCTTGAGGAAGACTTGGATGGATTCTGCAGCCAGATTGCCAGGAGTGTTCCACGACCAGAGCATTGCCACTGCTCAATTACACCCACCGAATGCTGAAAGCACACGGGTCTTGCTAGAAAGAGCCTTGAGGGATTCGGATGACTCTGGAGACTCTGATGTCGATATGTCTGATACTCTTGCAAATCCTGATTTGCCTAATGGTGCACCTGCTCCTCCTCGATCAGACATTAGTAGTCCTCGTATCGGCACCACGCCGCCCAAACAATCCTTCTCTACCCCCGCTGAGCAAGCGCAAGCTCATGCGCAGCAAGAAGAACGTTGGAATGCGATCAACAGCGTAGCAGCAGCAGCTTCTGCCGTGGCTGCTGGCAGAAGCCTGACACAATCTGCTCCTCAAAATAACAGCAACAACCCGCATTTCCGGTTTTATAACGCTTTCCCTCCAGCCTCGGCTGTATCAACTCCAGGTGGCAGCCATCCAGGCCATGGCTTCCGCGCTGCATATCCTGACGCATCGCCTCAGTCGCACTCGCATCCTCAAACACCAGCTTGGACACCATCGAACGGCGGTTCCAGAGAACCCCTCCAAGGCATCCATGCGTTTACCGGTGATCAACGCCGAGAGAGCGAAGCACTAGCTGGTGCGGCGGTGGCTGTCCATGCTGCTCACCATCGCCGTACATCTTCAGATCGCGAGATAAAGGATGTTGAATCATGGCTAGCTGCCTTGGAGAAGCCATTCGGCGCCGACGATGTCGCGGCATTCGTTGATGGTGTCGAATTTGCCGAGTATGCAGCTCGTGGTTCACGTCTCTCGCGTACACCTAGCTGGTTGGCTGTAATCTGGGCGAGATGATTGTACCTTTTTTAATTGTTTATTTCGAGGGGTGTTGATCTATGGGTATGAGGAGGGGAGTTTCTTCTTGGTCCGCCAAAAAATGATGTTATGATTTCCTTGCTTTTATCTGTCCCAGGCTCATTGGGCACAAAAGAGACTCCTGGCATTAGCGGTATGCTTTGTTTTCATTTGTTACATAGTTGCATTCTTTGCTTTACGGTTAGAGCAAGACAACTGGATTTCCTCACGGCTTGATTACTTCGCTATACACTCATCACGGCGCCCGTGCAAAAAGTGTGTGGTCGAATTTGATATATGATCCATCTTTCGGGCCAAGCGACAGCGCTGTACTATGCTATAGATGCGCACAAGATTCTATCGAATCAGACTTGTGGCCATCGAAGTAGTCGCGAGATGATGTTCCGCCTTGGACATCACTGCATCGTGACTTATTGTGCATTTCTATAGCTGCCCGATAACAGTCTTCAGCATATGGAGACGATGAGGCAGGTGGAAAGCCGAGTGGACGATCTGGTCCTAGACCACGGTCTTAGACCCACCTGTGATCGGGCTTGATGGGCAGCCGTGCCTTTCCCCGCAGCATCACCTCCTTCATCTCTCCATCGACCAGTCGTTTGTCACTTCATATCCACCTCAAAGAACTTACGACTTCCAGACACTTTGCACATGATATTCTGACTTTTCCTGAACAAACCCCAGTCACGCATAAAAATCTCGACACCATGAAGCACGGCACCATACAACTGCCCACCAAACCAACCACCAACCTCAGCTACAGCTTCCTACCCGGCGACCCAACAACCAACACGCTAGTAGTATTCCTCAATGGCCTCATACTGCCCAAATCATCCTGGGAACAAAGCATAACAGCGATTCAATTTAAGCTACAGGATTTGAACTCGCCACGCCCGCATCTGTTGTCCTATGATCGATATGGCCAAGGCACTTCCGACAAGCATCCGGATGGCAAACATGATGTCTTGGATGTAGCACATGATCTGCATACTTTACTCACAGTGTTTTGCACAAAAGAGTTGGAGGGAAAGAAGCCAGTGCATTTGGTCTTCGTTTGCAATTCCATTGGATGCGCTATAGCGAGGCTGTTTTGTGCCAACTATCCTGACATGGTATCTGGACTGCTATTCTTGGATTCAATCATGGCGCATGTTGATTTGGTTGCGCTGTGGCCTGATGTTGATGCCATTGGGTTCGATCAAGCTACCTTACCAGAAGGTGTCACGAAGGACAAGGTAAAGAGTGTGAGAGAGGAGTATAGGAAAAAGTTCCATGTTTCTGCACCAAATCCAGAGGAATTGGATAGAAGTACACTGGCTGAGTTGCTTCCACGAGCAGATGGGCCAAAGCTGCAAGGTCCATTTCTTACGGTTGTTGGGCATGATTATGATACTTTTGCTCAAGAGAATGAGGTCAGTATCTACCTTGTTGTAACGAAAGATACAGTTACTAATGGTGTCAACAGAATAGCTTTGGTGTGCCAAAAGCACTGGTTATGAAATATGTCAATCCAGTCTGGCATCAATACAACAAAGGGCTTGCTACATTGACGGATATCGAGAAAAGCAAAGGTCCTATTATTGCCAAGGGCTGTGGGCATTTTATACAGAGGGATGACCCTGAATTCGTTGCTACAGAGGTTTGCGATCTGTTACATCGTCTTGAGAAGAATGAGTAAGAAATATAGAGCAAGGGAAGAGAAACGAATTCATTCAATGTGCCAGGATCATAGATTGCATCCTTCTCAACGCAGAATTTTGGTCACCCAAACAAAGAGTTATGAAGAGATATCCGAGAAAGTGAAGGGGCGACCTTGTGTGACTGCTCATTATCCCATATCACTAGACATTCGACGAGGCAAATCGACAACAGCTCTTGAAACAGTCGATTGAGAGAAAGTGGCACAAAAATTGACGTCCGAATACATCACTGCTCAGAACTTGCGAGGTATGCCTTCGAAGACATTTTCCTCGTAGTCGGACTCGTATTCAAAAGGGTCCTTTTGGTAGTGCAAAAGATGCTTCGTTGTAGTCCTGGAAGTCTTGCGCGGCGCACGAGCCTTGGGTTTGGGGGTTTGGGAAGATCTAGGGGCCTTGATCGACCTGGCAATCTTTGAAGACTTCTGAGTCTTGGCTGGTGCTTGACTTCTCGAGGGTGGATGCGCCGCTGGGGATTTCGAACATGTATGCGCCTTCGGGGACGTATGGGTCTTTGGACATGTAGGCGTTCCAGAAGACGTAGAAGGGTTGGATGGTACTGGTTTCTTCTCTTCCTGCTGGACAAAGTCGAAGGCACCACATGTACAGATCTTGTCGTGCTTTGTCATAGCTTTGAGTACTGCCTTGTCCCTTGTTTCGCATATCCTGGAGCCTTTGACGTTATCACGCATAGTTTTTCCGGTTTTGATGTACTCCAAGTCACAATCGCAACGGATTCCAGATCGATGATTGATCAACGTCTTGACAATTAATCTGCATTGTTTGTCGATCTTTTTGAGGTGTCTTGACTTCCTGGGCTCCATCTTGCATGTGAACAGGACCATCGAATCTCCTTGACTGCAGCAAGGCTTATGGTTCTTTTCGCAGTGTGTCTTTAATGCATACTGATGCCATATCGAAGGACCTCGGTATAATACACGGATAGAGAAGTTACAACCGGGTTGGCAGCGTATTCGCCAGGGCTCGTCTTTGTCCTCATGCGGTTTTCCGGTACGTGATGGGCCTTCCGATGGGCGCAAAGTGTTTGGTTTCCTGATCAATTTCGGCTTGGTCGGCGAGGTATTGGCTTGACCCATGTCGTCAACATGGTCTGAAGGGTAGAAAAGAGGGATCCGGGTCAAAGAGGTACTCCAACTTGGCACTTGAAGCTTGGGTGACCTGATACCATCCCAAACTTGCTCTTGACTTTCCTTGGCCAACCACAAAGGTTTACTCGAGTACCACTCACAGATTAGCATCTCTGTCCCGCACACATCTTTTCCACCCAATTTTTTTTTGGCTATCAAGCAAACAACCAAATTGAAACATGGCAAGGAATGGGACCTGCGAGAAACCGCAGCCACGCACATGTCGGCCCACGCTCTGGATGGCGAACAAAATTTCCACGCCTGCCAGTTGCAGCGACAGACAGCACAAGAGCATCAGAACCGAGATCTACACTCACAGCCAAAGAAAACACAAATGCCTGACAATCGACATCTACCGCCGTAACACCTGTTCTGGATATCCCTCCAGCTTACAAGGATGGCATATTGCAATATCAGATATGACCTCTCTCTTCGAGCAAGCGCTCGGTCGGGCCAGTGAAATTTGCTTCCAAATGACGGAACATCCTGTGTCGGAAGGTCGTACATTGCCAGGTTCAAATAAAGGCGTTGCGCTAGTTTCTACCCAAGTCGATATCTAGTGCCAGAGCCATGCGTTCTCTGTTTGACGGTTGCTCTTCCTCGGTCGACAGGCCAAAGAATGGTTTGATAGCGACATCGACCACCTCCTCGAAAAGCCCTTGCACGATGCTGTTCAGTTCATCTCCGGTCTGGGCAAAGTCAGGGAAAGCGTTGATCTCTAGCAAATAGGGAACACCCTCTGCGTCCAGCATGAAATCAACACCGAACAGCTCGAAGGCATTGGGCAATGGTTGGAAGTGGACCATCATGCCTCTAGCGGCTCCCTCAAAAACTTCGCCGGTGATCTTGCAAATCTGGTCGAAAGTGTTCTGCTTCCAATCGGATGGCAAGCCAGGAACATCGTTAGGCAGTGACCAGAAAGCGTGTACGCTGCCTTCGCGCTCGCCGGTCTGCATGCATGTGTTTGTCAGATGACTTGCCAGTTCCTCGTTGGGGTCTTCAGTCTCCCAGGGTGCGGTATATGTCTTTCCAGCAAATAGAGCAAGCATGGGCTTGTAGACGAAGACCTTCAGGGCTCCCACTGCCAGAACGTAGGTACGGATGTGGAACTTGCGGTCTGCAGAAGCAAAGGGAGCGGGGAGCAACAGAGGTGGATGGATGTATGGTTGTGCAATAAAGTGGCGGAGTTGCGATGTGATCACACCGTTGCCTTCATCTTCTTCATCGTCGACCTTGTGCTCGTCTTCATCTCCAGAATGCTCGGCTTCTTCGTCGTCGCTCTCTTCCTCCCAAGATTCGAAAATCGCAGTCAGATCCTCCTCGGAGTTGAAAAGACGGATTCCTTGTCCACGGTCGCTCATTCCAGGTTTCAAGATCCACCACTGCTTTTCCGAGTCTTCGAGTCCCTCGTTCTGCTCAAAACTTTCTCTCAGCTCGAAAGCCTCGACCAGAGCATCATCCAGAAATTCAGCAAAATCCAGCTCAAACTCGACACTGGGCTTGACGTTTTTTCGCAGACAAGATTCGGGATTCTTGGTAAGCCAATGAGATACAGTGGTCGATAGATAATGTTTTCTGATCAGCGCTTTTCTGATGATATAAGAGTTCATCAAACTGGTCTGAGAATTTTCCATCACATGGTCCAGATCCAGATTTTCGTATTGTTTCCATTGCAGCAATTTGACATCCGAAGCAGGCGCTTCCGAGATGGTTTGCATCAAGATCAAAACGTCGGCGGGCATGCGCGCTTTGAGAGCGGCCAAGATCAATGGCTGTACATAGCGATCTTCATAGTCAATGAGTGCGTGGACCTTCCCGGTCGAGGACTTTCGCTCGGTCATTTTGCCCAGTCTGATAGATGGTTTGAACGTGATCAGATCGTGGTGCAAAATTTCCTAGTCTGAGAGGTGCAATCTTCTTGGCGCGACTGTCGCGTTCCTTCTCGACTTGTCGAACATGACAACAACGATAAAGACAAAGCACAAGCGGATTGTTTTGAGCAAAAGACTGAAATTGTTTATGAGTGAAAAGGTGACTCGCATTTAACGCACATCCTTCCAGCGACTTCTTACACACAAAATCAGCACCTGCGACCGCAGTTGACTCTCGCCTCTGTCGCGTCTAAACAGGCTGTCGAAAATTCAGTAGCTCTGTTGTTCTGTCAACATGGGTCAATTGTGAAATGTCTACCCATCAAGCGTACCTATTGGTGCCTGCTTCCGGTTCTCCTCCTCTATGGTCTGTTGCAGGCTCTCCACGATTGTCGTCAAGTCTTCTGGAGGATCTGACAGCTTCGGTTCCAGAGGAACAGCAAATCGTTTCACAGGGGCGATCATGAGGTGCCTCCAACCATGTCGGAGCGATGAAAGCTTTCCGGTGAGCTGTGTATTAATGTTGAAAGCACTTCTGTCGTGGCCGACAACCTTGACCGAAGGATACGGTTAGCATGATACGACAATCCAACCATCTTCAGAGACAGCGGGTGAATGGCTGTTGACATTCGCTATCTGAGAACTCATATACGTACCACTGCCGCATAGATTGGTCGCTCGAAGGGGATCGATGCGCCCTTGTCCTGTTCCTCCCATTTCCAAGCCAGTCTCGTGTAATCGCCATTCTCATCAGGATGTTTCTGCAGCGTGAAACTCCAGCGATACTCCATCTCAAAGCTTTTGCCCTTGGAATAATTCGCAATGTGTGCAGCGAAGCCAGCTGCCTCGACATCAGGATCGATTTCCAAGTTGGATTCGACATGCTCCTGCCATGGATGTCCACATATCTGCTCTGGCTGGGCGACAGAGATATACGGTCCTCCTGTGGTCTTTGTGGACTTGTCTAATCCCACTTCCGCTTCGGCTGCGACATACTGCAGGCGGCAGTCTTTGGGTTGCCAGAACTGGATCTTCAAAAACAGCAGACCGGTATCTTGCGAATGTGGGCTGCTCACTATACCCCAGCGTACACGGTTTTGTAGCAAGACGCAGTCAACTTTCGCCCTTGCAAACCTGGCCATCCCGAGACTCTTGTCGGCATGCACCCTCGTGGAACCATAGGTTCTCCAAGAGGGTTTGTTTGAGACTTTCGATTGAGGCATCTTGCTTGGGATGGTTGCAAAGAGAAACAGAGCTGTCAGTGTTGGGGGAGCCAGCACATCATGAACCGCCAGACTGAAGCCACTGATCTATACCGAGTCCGGCACGGCTGCTCATCACGATGCATGGCGTTTCTCGGCCTCGGGCAGGCTAGTATATAGACCTCATTATAGGTCAAATTCATTTTGTCTTAGATCAGATTAAGGCCAAAGGGTAACAGTGCAGCAAAATCGAAGTCGCAGAATTCAACACACCGATAGATCACGAATGTTTTGTTCATTTGCACACTGAGTTCAAGGCAATCCATATTCCATTCATATGCACTGCAGTGTCTAATCCCCGCTTTGCTGACAAAGTAGATTGCATGCATACAGAAATTACAGCTATCGACCAATCGCCAATTTGCATTTCTCGCAGCCCAAAACCAGACAATCCGTCGCCTCAACATTTGCAACGTTTGTGGTACACTCCATCAGCACAGTCGAAGCTGAAAATGGAGGACCAAATATCGCAAGCCGATATACAACCTGGAGAAATACGACTTATGGGCCCTGATATCGACATCGTTCAGGATGTCGAGCAGGATCTGGAAGATTACTCACGACTTGTGAAGCTTGGCCGCTTTGGCGAGGCTTCCGCTTTCTTCGAAGAGGTTTTGCAGCGCAATCTGGACTGTTTTGCTGTGTTGGCAGAGCATTGTAACGCTCTCATCGACCAGGGGGACTTTGTGAATGCAGAACTGGTATTGTCTGACGCTTTGCTTCGTCAGACTAGATCGGCTCGTGGATCTGACAGGTTTGAGCCAGACGAAGTGCAACTACTTCGATTGCTTCTTGCTTTCGTGGAGGACAAGAACGACCCTGATCAAAAAGAAGACGGAGAGTCGTTGGTCCAAGCACGCTGGTCTCGCACTCTAGTTGATGTCTCGACACCCAGCGAGCTCACTGATATTCAGGTATCTGTCATGAGAACTCTGTGCGCGTCGTGTGTGTACTGATACACTTGTAGCGGCAAATTTTGCTCACATGTATGCAGATCCAGATTCTGCAGGACGACAGCTTCGAGGAACTGCGCTTGCCTTGGTCTCCTCGTCCGTCTTACCCAAGAGAGACGTTGACACTCGCCAACGATTATTTGAGCTGGTTCGAGGTCCTACTCGTCGAGCATCCGTGGGATGCAAATACAGTACTCAGACATCTCGGCACCATTCGAGCCGCTAGTCTGTACCATCGAGATTATCGCTTCATTTCAAGTCTGCTGAACAGAGTGCTCGAGCCAAGTACTGTGGCCGGTAGCGAATTATTTGCTCGCATGCTACTTCTCGGGACACTTTTCGAAGCAGCTCTAGTGCGAAGCTGGAGTAACGATGGACAGCCGCTGTCCAATATCGAGAGATTCCGGATCAGTTACAGTTCCGAAGTCGATGAGCTGAGAAAGGCCATTGAAGCTATGCTACAACAGCACTCACAAGACGCTGGAGTCACGGAGTCGCGACCATACAAGCGACTTCAGCTGCTTGTAATCGACCACAACACACTACGTCAGAGCAGTGTAGAAGAATTCCAAAGCGCTACACAAAAGAATCTCGCTCGTCTTGATGCCATCGCAGAATACGCAATGAGTACCGAAGTCTATGACCATAGTCTCGCTCTGGAAGTCATGTGTAGATACTATGTTCTAACCTCGGAGAAGAATTACAAAGGACTGGTATTGGACAAGTTGGCACGATATACAGCATACTTTGGACATTTTCCAGAGGTCCGCAGTATGAGAACCGCCATAGTTGATGGTTTAGTACCTTCGCTGTCTGGTCGTGTTCAGGACGGCCTTATGAGCCAGGTGCTCAAAGTGCGATCTTGCATCGACAGATGGTTGTCCTCAGAGGATCACAGTGCGTTTGGAACCATTCTAAACAGTATAGAAGAGTTTAGCAGGCAACGGACCTCACCTGGGGAGTACGCGACGATCCCGTCCGAAGAAGATCGCCATCGCGAGAGATCGCCACCACCTCGTCCAGTAGTTGAAAAAGATCTGCCACGCAGGCACCGAGTCAGAGTCAGGTCCAGCTCAAGCTCGTCAGAAGATCGTCTGGACAAGACGCGCATCTCGCAAAGGTTCGTTGGACTGCCCAAGACTGTACCCATCTTGAGATTGACAGCAAGGTAGGTCCGCCCTGACCCAAGATTCTGGCTATTATTCAAACAGAAGTCATAGAAGGTAATGTGCCTGGCTACGAAGGTGCATAGTCATCCCAATAGACGACTGATTCTGATCGGACACTCTTCTACTTTATGGTTTGCGGCGGCGGGTGTTGGTAGGTACCTTGTTGAAAAGTTGTCAAGTGTGTTACTTGGTGGCTGAATTATCCAGAGTTTGAATGTCGAATGTCGAAGTCGCCACGTTCGAGATGAGTCTGTCGGTTGTAGTGTCCGAGGTTCGTTGGGGTTTGCGTCGGATGAGAAAGGGACAGGAAAAAACAAGTCGAGTCACTCTACAGGATCTGGCTCTTAGGCAGAAATCGTCTCTCTCATAATGCTTGTGTGATCCATGGTACAAAACTTTTTGAGATCGGCCTCCATAAGGCGTAGTTGACGCGAACTTGCTCGTCGCTGCTTGGCTCCGTTCCGAGAGATCATCGCATTTGAACGTTTGTGATCACTTGAGAGCACGACCTCGAGTAGAGCCTCTGACAGTGCCTCTGCCTATGCCGCTGCCGGCTCTGGAGATGCCCCTTCCTCGACCACCTTGGCCGCCGACACCTACATATGCCGGAGTCGATGTAGAAGTAGCCGAGGCCGAAGAAGGTTGCCTTGTCAAGCGACTGGATGCTGTGCCAACCCTACCCCTGAGTTTCGAGCCGCGCGTTGCTGGTGGTGGAGCGGCCTTTTTTCTTTCTTCTTCCTCGGCGCGCCTCTGAGCAGCCTCTCTCCTGGCTTGTTCCTCGGCAGCACGTCTCTCGGCTTGTTGTTGGCGCTCGAATGATTCGTTTTCGATATCTTGCAAGTCTTGGGTGGCGCCTTGCCAATTCGGATTCAGGAGCAGGCGTTGGTTGTGTTCGGTCTGAGAGAGGATACGCGTCCAAGTATCGAGAAGGATTGAGGCAGAGTGCACGGTGCGATTGACGTTCTATGGAGTGTTAACAGCAGTGTGGTATACGCGCGACAAGGAGAAGCGTACATCCATGTTGCCCTTTGCTTTCTCCAGACTCTGAACGACATCCTCAATGACTTTGTTGATCTGTCGCACACTTTGCAACTCTTTGCGCAAAGTAGCTTCACGCGATTCGGATGTTTCTGGTCGAGGGGCGCTGGGTTTGGAAGGGGTCGGGCCAAGATCGATGTCCATGTCGTAGTCAATGTCTTCGTCCTCGTAGGGAATATCGTCGTACTGTTCGTCTACGTCGTCGTCCAAGCGCAATGCGCCCATATCCGGAGGTTGTGGCATGTTTGGCGTGAGGAAGTCACGATGTTGCGAAAGCCGAATTGAGAATTGGTATGGTCCAAATCAAGGTGTTTGATTGCTTGTTTGCACTGTCAATGTTTACTCGACCTAACTCTGCCCAAATCTTCCACCACAAAAGGCATCAACTCCAGATTGATGGCCAAGAGGTAGTATATCAATCAGTGCAAAATACTCTTTTCATGGCCATAGCAAAAAGTCATAGAATCTCTCTTCTCCAACTGTCTATCTGTCTATAGCATCGCATAGCATAAGGCATAGCAACGAGGAAGGAGCGGGAAACGCCGCGATAGTGCACGGTCCATGATAGTCCCCTGCCACTTCCCAGCCACCGCGTTTCGCTCAGAAGTCGGAAGGAGCGATGCCAGGGATATCGTGACATCCGCCCTTGCACAACTGCACAACCTCACCGCATCCCGTCCTTGTCTTGTTTACCATCCTCTTGCCCGTTTGTATACGCATACAGCTCCTGCTGCCACCCTCTTCTTGGATACCCACATCGCTATACAATCTTATACCACGCGCCTGCGCATCCTCGCGCCCTTCTCGTGTTTCGTCGCGTCCGACTTTGTTGCTGTCGACAAGAACCAAAGTCTCAAGCTCGCCACGGAGTCAGGGTCATCGTCAGGACGATAGAGTTGTCCGCCTTGGACAATTGAGTCGACCGTCTCGACAATTGAGTCGTCGTTTGTTGTCGACGCAAGACACGTCTAGCTTTCACACACCGCCGCCATGATGAGAGACGCAACAACCCCTCCTCCATCCTCGTCGCGACTTCGCACTCCCCCAACACCCAAGCACGGTGCCGGATACCATTCCTACGACCCCTACGAACCCAGAAGGTCCCAGAGAGTTCAGCGCCTGCACGACATCCACGAGAAGGTCTCCCACTCCTCGTTGTCACGCAAGTCGACTCTCCAGCGCACCTCGTCAACACAAACCCTCTCGCCTCCTTCCTCCCCTGCTGCCGAGCGACAAGAACCACAACAAACACCTGCCAGACCTACTCCCGTGCGTCAGTCGCTGTTTACGCGCAACAGACATACACACACACCCAACATCAACTCCCTCTTCGACGTCTTCGCACCTCAACCGCAACTTCCCACTCCCGCATCCATGTTGCCCACCCCCAACAAGAACCCCTACAAGCGCGACCCCAACGCCATGCAAACCACCGCGCGCATCCTCAACTTCAAGCCTGCCAGCACTCAGTCGGTCATGCCCACCCCACGCAAGAAAGCCAAGTCGCGTCTCACCCTTGACGACGACGATGCCGACTACGATGAGGTCAAGGTCTTTACCGACATCCAGGACCGTGTGCCAACTGTCGACCAAACCGAAGACAACCCATTCATCGGTCCCAGAAAGACCAGAGCTCGCACCCGCGCTCAGACCGCTCCCTCGTCGTCACTTGATGTTGACATGGACGACGACCACGCCGACGACGACAAGGGCATCCTCTACGTCTTCCGTGGCAAGAAGGTCTTCCGTCGCTTCGAGAAGTCTGCTGATGAGCCTGCTGACTCGGATGCTTCCACTGGCTCCAACAACAGCCTGAAGCGCCAGGCCGGTGCCTCTGCTTCTCGCCCCTTGACTCGCTCCTCCCTCAAGCCTCGTCTTCTCTGGCCCAGCGCTAACAGCGATGGCGACGCTGATGAGGAGGCTCTGACCGACATTGACGAGGATAACATCCCTTCAGTCGACTCGGCTCCCTTCGGCGCTTTTGTCCAGCCTACCAAGACCCCTTCCAAGAAGGCTGCCGCCCACCCCGCCACTCCTCCATCGTCTCACCGTCAGACTCGCTCGGCCGCTCAGCAGGTTGCCATCTTCGCCGACCCTCACAACGAGCTTAACCGTGCTCTCGCCTCGCCCTCAGTTACTCCCATGCCTCAGAAGATCGTCTCTGGTCCTCTCTTCGCTGGCTGGCCTCGCAGCAAGAATGCTGAGGAGAAGGCTGCTCGTGGTGAGAAGCGTCACCGCTCTACCATGTCTGAGCCTGAAATGCCTAACAAGCGCACTCGCTCCAACCTCTTCACTTCCGACCGTTCTTAAACGACTTTTCTGTCCTTGGAGCGACTTCATTTCATCGGCTCCATTTCACTTCTTCTACGCATCGTTCTTCCTGTTTTTCAGTCTTCGATTCTTCTTCTGCATGGCATGACGCAAAAAGCGTGGGGGAACCTGGGAGTTTATGGGTTTACTCAGCGGAGGTCCGTTGTTTCTTTACATCCTGTCTCTCCTGCATGATTTGGGGGGCGTTCATGAGAATTACGCATGGCATTCCTGCACCCGGCATCCTTCCACATGATACATATTGTTGAAGAGGAGGATGTTTTTCTTTGTTTACTGTCATGTTCTCTCTGCTTTTTCCAAATATCCACCGCCTCTCCCTGTGTGGATTGAGGCGTTTAGATAGCCTACAAGACCGATCCTGTACTATACCCTGCCCATAAGGCATACAGAGATCTTGTGTCACGAAATGAACTCCACGATTGTGTTAACACATAACCTTGCTGTCATTTCTCTTCTGTCTAGCGAGTCGACTGTACTCTGACTTCTTGTTTACTTGCCCAAACAAAGAGCGGAATCGGAGCGTTTCTAAGCTCCCTGCCCATCATAACCTTGACTCAGTCCTTCACAGAACTGACGCAGTGCTGCGTCAGCCTCAGCCTCATCGAGCATGTCCTCGTGTTCACAACCCCAATAATTGGTACTCTCAATTGCATCTTGGTTGTCTTGTTCATGTTTCTTTCCCACCTCATCTTCTCTTGCACTGTCGATCGGAGCATCGTTCTCTGCTTCTCTTGTGCCCATATTGTTCTGCTCGGTTCCAGCTGTGACAGCCACACCACGCACTATTCTGTCAGCTTGAACTGAGATATCCGCGGCAATGTCTGCTTGGCGTCGTCTTCTTGATCGTTCTTGTCCTCTTTGCCACTGTTCGCAGCTGCCATCTTGCAGATCTGGGTCCCCACTGTTGATGCGTCGACGTTTGGGAGGGTTCGCGCGAGGTAGAGCTGTGGAGGGGCCTGAATTGGAGTTGACAAAGTGGTTATGGCCTAGCCGGCTGGGTCTGGCGGGTTGAGGGGCATGCAGATGGCGATTATAGTAGCTCGGATGGCTCGACATGCCGTTGGTATTTGCCTGGTTGCCAGCTGCCATGTGATTGCAATTTGTGAATTCCTGGTTGCCAGCTTCTACGTGATTGTACTGTGGCATTGTGGCCAAGGTAGGAATTCCAGGAGCGAACGACATCGAAGCACCAGGCGTGTTGTTGGTTATTTGCATGTTCGAGTTGTCTGCCTGATGCTGCATCGCCGTGAATGTACCAAATCCATACGTGAACTGTTCAGTCGGATAGGGTTGCGGGTAATCGTTGCTGTGTCCATATGTATCAGGTTGTTGAGCAGGATAATACTGAGTGAGACTGCTGATTTGTGCAGTTGGTTGCCCTCCAAAGTACTCGGAATTTTGGCCTACTGCTGAAGATGAATATGATGATGGAGTGGCAATCGACGAGGCCATGTTCCCTTGAATATTTGCAGACCTTTGACTATACGCTGGACTCTGGACGTAAGACGTGTGATCAGACATGGAAGACGCGGCAGTAGCTTCATGGGTGGTCCGCTGGAAGAATCGTTGTAAAAGATCCGCAGAGAACAGATTTGCACGAGGCGTCGAGAGGTCTGATGTATGATAGGCCAGAGCTGGATTTGGGACTCCTGCCAGCGTCTGTCGAGGCGCCGGAACTGGTTGATAGTTCGGTCCTTGAATATGTGGTTGATTTGGCAAGCTTATCTCGTCAAACATCGGTCTGGCACTGCGATCGTCATCGCTAGAGGTTGCCTCTGTGTTGGATACCGTGGGAGGCTTTGGAGCGATCCGCCGAAGCGGACGTCCAGCATTGTGAGGTTTGCGTTGTGGATTACTTGCAGGCATGATAATAGTCTATGCAATGTACAGATGTCTTGACTTGTAACAATGCCCGATGCCAGTCGCTGATGTAAATCAGACCTTGGAGTGTTCTCTATGAACCAGTATAGTGTAACCCGGAGAGAGAAAATTTTTAGATGTCAAGTCCGAATTGATCAACCTCGTGATGAGTCGAAGCCATGTGGTACTCCTTGACTCACCAGGTGAGACCTGTGCTTTAGATCGCGTAAATAACTTGCTCTACTGGAGGGCTCGTGAGGTTAGGAACAGTATGTTGTTGATGTTAATATCAACAAGATATCAACCGAGATTGACGAAGAAGCTAGGTATACGACGCGCACGCTGATCGCGCCTTCCAATACTGTATTCCACATATCGTCCAGTAGGTTGAAGAGTCCATAATGTACTGAAAGCGTGCACTGTAAGAGATTGCGATGTATAGATGCGTTGATTTTGATGAGTTCGAAAAAGTGTTCGGCCTCTGTGTACGACCATGTACGATCAGTTGAACTCAAGATCTCTAATACTTAGCTGTATCGGCATACTCCCGTCGACGAGAGTTCTTCTTGTGCTTACAGTAGTTCGCGAAAGTCACCAGCCGGTAACAGCTTCATCTTGTCGTGTGAAGCGCACTTGATTTCGAGCCTAGACATAGCCGGCGAGTGCTGCCATGTGTTATCTGAGAATAGAACAAGCAAATCAACTACTATTCAGGCATCTTTCCGCTCACATGGCTTATAGCACGATATGGAGAACAATTGCGGGCTTTAGCTGATTCGAGATCATTCAGCACCTTCAAGCTGGAACAGGCAGCTTCATTAATTCTTGCAGGCGATCACACATCGACCCGCATATACTCTCTGTTCTGGATAGGGATTGCATCGACTGCCGTGTGATCTGTTGTTGTCTTCATGCTTGCAAGCAAAGTTGAAAGAAGAGTAGCAGGTGTAGCCGCAGACGTCCAGATGTCTCGGTTCACGACGTTTTGCCGACGACTGACACGCTAAACCCGATCAGGAACGTGCCCTCCGCTTCTAACTTTTGGCAGCGACCTTCAACCGACTACATTTGTTTTTTCCAATGGAACAACAACATGCACTGAATACCGCGCCGCCGGCAACCGGTCCTCCGGCTGTGCCATCAAAAGAACAAGCTCTGAAATCATTGACCGAAGGTGGCAGTGGCGATGGCTCTATTTTCCAACAGCTCACAAGTAATCCATTTTTTACTGCAGGATTTGGCCTGGCAGGTCTGGGTGCTGCGTTGAGAATTGGCCAACAAGGCTTGAGAAGAGGAGGAGAGTTACTGAAAAGACGTATGCTGGTTGATCTTGAAATTACTCGACACGATGAATCTTATCCGTGGGTTCTTAATTGGATGACACGGCAATATCAAAAATCGCTCTCAGACACCGCTGAGACTGTGTATGTAAGAGGCTTTATACCGTAATTTGATAGATGCTGATTCTTACAGAAAACCTGGTATGATGGAAGCTCTCATACGACGCTTTACACCAGGGCTGCATCACCTTCAAATCAAGACAGCAAGCCAGAAGACTCCCGGCGGAGCATCTCATACACACTTCTCTCTGGTTCCTGGACACGGAAAACATATTCTGCGATTTAAAAATGCTTTCATTGCTGTGGATAGGCAGCGTGAAGGAAAGTCCTTCGATGCTCAAGGCCAACCTTTTGAAACCATCAAGCTCACCACATTATATGCACACCGTCACATCTTCGAAGACATGTTCTCAGAAGCACACTCCCTGTCCATGCAGAGTATCGAGGGCAAGACCATGGTATACACCCTCAGAAACATGCAATGGATGCCGCTCGGAGATGCCAAACGCAAACGACCTTTTGACTCTGTTGTCCTGGAGGAGGGTATGGCAGAAATGATCAGAGATGACGTCCGCGAGTTCTTGAATGCGCGCACTTGGTATCTCGACCGCGGCATCCCTTACCGCAGAGGTTATCTCCTACATGGTCCTCCTGGCACTGGAAAGACGTCGTTCGTACAAGCATTGGCTGGAGAATTGGACTTCAATATTGCCATGCTCAGTTTGAGTCAGCGTGGGTTGACGGATGATCTGCTCAATCAACTAATGCTCAACTTGCCGCCACGTACATTCGTCCTTCTCGAGGACGCAGACGCCGCTTTCAACAACCGGAGACAACGCGATGAGGACGGCTTTAGCGGAGCCACCGTTACCTTTTCTGGTCTGCTCAATGCTCTTGATGGCGTCGCCAGTGCAGAAGAACGCATCGCCTTCATGACAACCAATCACATCGAGCGTCTCGATGATGCGCTTATTCGCCCAGGACGAGTAGACATGACACTGCGTCTCGGCGAAGCGAGTCTATGGCAGATGGAGCAAATGTGGAACAGGTTCTACGCACATCTAGATTCTGATGGCAGCAAACGAGCTTTGTTCCTCGAGCGCGTGGAGCAATACGGTCTGGTGAACTCTGTGAGCACGGCCGCTCTACAAGGGCTTTTCCTCTACAACAAGGATGACCCTGACGGCGCTGTGAATATGGTTGGACAATTGCTTATGGCGAAGACATCGACTATGGAAGTGCCCAAGAAGAACTAGAGTGCATGTAGGATTAGAAGTGTATGATACGATTGTCCAAGATCCCGGCCAAAGTCTCGACCTGGTAATGTCTGTTTCGCGCATACTCACTTCTATGGGAATGGCTATCTGTTGACTCTGATTCAAAAACCGTGCGCGGTCTATGGTGCTGGGATAGCAGTATGGCTTGCAAAAATGTATGTAAGAATGCAGATACAGCATCAGACAAGTTCACTCTACGCCTTGAGACGAAGACCTTGCAAATCCTCCTGCGCATCCTTGATCAAAAAGCTAGAACAGTCAATATTAGCACCGCAAAACCCGAAGTCCGCATAATGTCAAAAACACTCACCTATACCACCAAAGCGTAGGGAAAACAGTCATAAGATGCCATAGACTATGCGCATCCACCGCACCCCACCAAGGTGGGAAATCAAACAGCTCCAAACTCATCGCCAGGATAACCCAGGCGACGATGAGACCAGGCCAAGCCGCCCACATTCGTTTCGTCTTTTGGTATCTGCTGATACTGAACCAACTCCAGATGAGGTTCTGAATAATACCCACCACGACATTGGCAGCCATGTTGTAGGTATAGTCGAAGCGCCAGAACGACAAATATGAGATATGAGCCAGGTATAGCGAAATGCAGAGCAAGATCCAGGCTCTGAGCACACTAGACCGTTTCGGCGTGTTCTTGTCCAGACGAAACACCCTCACCACAGACAAAAACAGGCCATACAGAACCGACGCACCAGCACCAAAATAGTCCAACTTCTCGGTAACTGAGAAGTCTCTCGTGTGGAACACGCAGCTGAAGATCCAGCTCGCAAGCCCAAAGTATCCGAAGCCAAAGTAAAATTTTCTCAATGGGTAGCTTGCTGGAACTTCTTCCCGTAAAACTTTGATGCCGTGGTCATGAGCCAAGAAGTTTAGCAGCGAGAAGATGACAGAGAAGGGCTCCTGCATGCCGAGAAATCGGTAGAATGGCCATTTGCCATGGAATTGCAATATCGGTTCGCGGTAGGGAGGTTCGCGGGCGAGACGGGTATCGGTTACCAAATGTTGACAGGAGTAGTCGCATTCGGATGGGCAGTCCCAGAGCAGGATGCGATGTTGGAGAGCTATTGGAACGGTTCTGTATGAGCTTCTGGCGTTGCTTGTATCTTGTGTGTCCTTTTGTCCTTGCTCTTGCTTGTCCTCTCTAATCTGGGGGTGTAGTCAGGGCTTACAAATCGGAGGTCCGCCAGGGACGCAGTTAGTCGCGGTACATGTCTGTAATGCTCGTGTCAGCTAGCTGCTCGGTACATGCGTTATGGCTTCTGTCGCAAGTGGATCATCCGGACCTTTACGCATTCTTTGAAGTCAGGCAGGCGATCGCCTAGTGACGCACTGGCTGTAGCAGCCAAAGCTACTACAACAGCAGCCCTCAGCGCGCTGTAGCGAAGATGCATGTTTGTGTATCCGACGTGCTTTGAAACCTCCTGAGATTCGGACTTGTTCACACCGAGACTAGGTCATTATTTGTTGAGTCATATTGTTAAAAAATGCTCCTATTCCATCATTGGGCGTCTGGCGCAGTGGTAGCGCGTCTGCTTTGCATGCTGAAGGTCTAGGGTTCGATCCCCTAGTCGTCCAGAATTTTTCTTTTTGCATCTCCATCTTCTTTCCTTTTTCGTGCGTGCGCGAGAAAAACTCATAAATACTCGACGATCTTTCAGAAAGGACCATTTTGAATGGGAAGACCAAATTTGCTAGCTTTTACCGCAGCTTTTCACGACATTCTTTTCGGCCACTGAGATCGCAGTCCGAGATCCAGAATTGTATCACGCTCTGGTCGACATTGAAGGGCCGAAGCAGACACGATGACGATGGGACATTAAAAGTTTGTGAAGTCCATGTCGGCATTCACATTGCCCATGTTGCGCTACTCCTCCCGGACTAGAGAGGATACCCATACTTCTTGCTATCCGCTTAACACGACGAATGTAAGGTATGATTGACGTTTTGAGTGGATGTTACGCGCAGGGGAAATTGACGATATGAGTTGATATTTATAAGAAGACCTAGAACCCGATCATCATATCTCAAGTATACATGCAGATTCTCACGACTAACACACGCAAATGTACACTGTCAAGGTCAGTGGAAGAGATAAACCGATGCCTTCATATGCAGACGGGGACACACAGTCGACGAAACCGAGGATGACTCGGTAGTCTGTATGAAATATGCGTAACAAGCACTATTACCTGTAACAAAGTCTGTTCAAGGTCACTGTCATGACACGTCTCATATGTAGGTAAGGTAGCCAAATAAGTCATGCCTCCACAGGTGGGTTGTAGCCACCATTGCTCTTTCCCCCCTATTGTTTGCATTTGATAGCGTCCCACTTTCTTTTTCTATTACCCATCTTCCATCTCTACAACTCCATTTACCTCCATTACAACTCATCACGTTTTAATAACTGGCAAACCTCTATCAAGACCTGGCAGATCTCGATGGACAGAACAACGAAGCTGTGGACACGACCCAAGAATGTCGAGCTGAAACCCCCAGAAGGTTATCAAGAGCCGGGAAAGCAAGTTGAACAAAACAAAGCTCAGACTCTGAGCTTTGCTGCCCTTTCGTGTTTCTAGCCTCAGGCAAAACAAAAACAAAATATAGCAGATTGACAAAACAGAAACCCCCCTAGCCGCCGGTACTGCTAGGAGGGGAAGAGAAAGTATTCTACCTTTCGTCATTATGGTTGTCGGATGAGGATTACTGGGACCTCTGGCATAGATTTGGGGGGTTTACAACAAGGCGACCCGGAGAATCGAACCAGTGGACTCGGCCCGCATAGGTGGGAGACACGAGCTACTACCACCGCGCCATTCCACCGGTTCGATGGGAAGAAAGCCAATGGGGAGTATGATGACACTACACTTGCTCTCCTGAGGAGTTTGGAGGGCGCAATCGAGAGCGAAGTACAGGACCTCACAGCCAAGGTCACTGAAGGACTAGATCAGCTTCAAGAGCTCGACGGCAAGGTCAGTGGACCCCATCGCAACACCAAGGTCTCGCCGACAAGATCACCAAATGCTCCTCTCATATTTAGGATCTTGCAGACAAGGCCATCAATGGCTCCTCTGAGATGGCAGACTCAAAAACAAACGTCGAAGAACATGCTTCCGAATCAGATGGCTGGCAACCAAGTTCGCAGAGGAATCGACTCAACTGACAAACTTGATGAGCAAGATTGACGAGACCAATGGCAAGATGAATGACTTCGGCCCCAGTGTACAGACTTTGATCGAACTGCTGGTCCGAACTTCGAAAGTGTCCACTATACAGACACAACTCGAAGAGCTGAGTCGAAAGGTTGATAAGTCCACCTCGCTCCCAGAACCAACCAAAACGTGCATTTCTGCCAGCCGAAGTGATCAGTGGAGTGTCTAGTTGGGAAATCCAGACACATGGAGGCATTGGAAAAAGTGTGAAGGAATATATGAATCCTCAGCTAGGCAGATCTTGCTTGACGGCAGCGAAGAAAATTGCGAGTCATAGAAAGCCAAGGGGAACGTCAGTGAGGAGTTGAGCTTGCATACTTGTGCGATACGGTGGAGAGCAGACTGGATCTAGATATGCACGATCTGTTGAGACGCCGATTATATTCTTTACAGCCAGGCCTGTGATTTTTCGAAATGTCTACCTACCCCTTGCTCTTCCTGTCATAATCGACCACATGTCTTCTCTGGTGCTGTCTCGCCATCTTCCATCTCACATAGAGCATAACGGCATCCTTGACGACCACAAACAGACACCCTCCCACTACACTTCTGCCCCATTTGTTCTGTAGCAAACCTGTCGCTCTGCCTTTACCAATACCCCATTTTGACGCTGGAAGTGTTGTCCACGAGAGTGGCAAGATGTGGGTGAGTATATCACCTGACACGGATGCGATGGTAGGGAAAAGAAGCGCAGACATGATGGTTTGCGCAAGCGAATTCGTGCTGAAAGAGAGAAGGCGCTCTTCTCTGTTTTGTGGCGGCGGCGGAGGTGGATTTTGCTGTGGTCGAGGCGGTTGTGGTTGTGGTGGTATCTGCTCTTGATTCTGAGGAGGCAGCGGAGCATTGTCCGGCAGAGGTGGGGCATTGAGAGGATGTGCTTGACCTTCCTGTATTTCCAAAAGAACATCATCGTCATCAGCTGCCGCCCAGTCTTCCCAGATGTTGCCATCGATTCGGATCTCGAAGTTGTTATCTTCTTCGGCAGCCTCCATCTCTGCATCAACGGCGAGCTGAGCATTGGTCTCTGCGTCTTGCTGACCGCTCCTAGGTTGAATCTCCTTGAGCCACTTCTTCTCACGCTCAGCCCAGACGCGTTGATGGTATGTGTTATAGGCTGATTTGATGTATGGAAGAACTGCGAAGGTCATGCTTGCTGACGGTGGCCAGGAGATCATGTCGAGTGTATCTGAGGTGTCTCCTTGGGTAGCGAAGAAGACGATGGGGAGGACGGGTAGGATGGAGTCGGCGAGAGTGGTGCGCGAGAGGATGAGGAGTGGTGTGATGAGAGGAAGACCAACGCGGAGGCGCCAGTGCTGCATGAAGTTGCGTAGTTGTTCCATGGGTGGGGCAGCGGTCCAAATGTTGTCAATCAGAGGCTGGAGGATGCGCCTTGAGTCTTGTGGGCCGAATACGGAGGTTATGGTGTAGAGACCGTGGACTGCGCAGGCGTGGACAACAGCGCTGAAAGCCACAGTCAAGGCAGCTGGGGCCACGGCTTTGGCGGCTAGTCTTTCAAAGGCCCTGACGACTTCGACGATGGGGTCGCGCGGGCGTACCAGCTGGATGCTGGATTTGCATTGCGGGCAGACAATAGCTGGAGGACCGAGAGTGCGTTTGCGGGTTGTGGGAGACTCCATGTCGGCGATCCAATCCAGGAGACATGCTTCGTGTGCTACCAGCGCACAAGGGCAGGGGTCTCTCCAGGCCGACGTCTCGGGACCATCTTCACTCTCGTCTGAGAAGCAGATCCAGCATTTCTTCAGGTCGTTGTCGTCGGGCACTTGGGGCGTTGACCCCGTTTCTGGAGATGGATGATCGACTAGTACGCTGGACTCTTGGAGCGACGAGGCATCTTGAGACGAGGCTTCCGGAGGATTGTGTTCGTTGCTCTGGCGCTGCGACGGGCGGTGCGACATAGACTCCATCCTTACGATTGGAAATTGTTTGTGAGAGAGAAGGGGATAGTGTCCGGCAGCCTGAGAAGGAAAGAAACATGCACGTCATGCCCCGCGTGGCCCAACCCCGCATTGGGAAGGCGCCATGCGACATCCCTTCTCGCGACCTTCCTTGCTTCCCTCACTTTCACTCTTTCGACGAGACAATAATTGTCTGATTGAACGAAGATGATACGTTGCCAGATCAGAAGATCTGCGCCAGCACTGTATTCATCTGAACACAGCAGAGTGAATCCATATGCTGGTAGCCAGCTATGTCTTCACACGTCTTTGCTCCGAGATTCTACCTGGTCGTATCTTGTCTTCTGGGAGCAGGCATCGAAAAGTGGGCTATAACAGTGAACGAGTCGGAGCCTTTTCATTTGTCCCAACGCTGTTAGCGAGCAGAGGCCAATGGGCTTCTGACAGACCAAATCAAAGAATTTTGAAATGTTGACATTGTCCATCGCCCACTCACTCGGTCCTTGATCAAGTTGACCTGCCGCAGGGCCTCACTCTATTATCCTTCCTCACGCCTCTCACCCCGACTATCACTCGTAACGAGCGCTTTCTTCGCTCCTGATCATTTCTTCTCTTCTAACCACTTCTCCCAAGCTCGACAACATAGAGTCCCTGTGTCGAGCACAGCCGTCCTCTGAACCTGACAATCACCTTGTCTTCTGAAAGACTGGTCAACTCCTCTAATCAATCTCGCTCTGACCGATATGGCGTCCGAATCGCCCTCTAGCTATGAGTTGTTCCAGCGTCGCATGAAAAACATGTCACAAAAGGACAGAAGGATGATGGCTCGGTCCTCATACTTCTCTCCAGAACCGACAACCCCACACGATCCTCGCAACTTGACACAACGCAGCATCATGTATGTGTGCTGTGAACCTAACCACATGTTGTATGCTGACCATGTCAGGGCACGTTCGATCAAGCAGCCTGTGAAGTCCCAAGCAGAGCTAGATCAAGCAAAGGACGACGAGCGCTTCGAAGAGTTCATTCGTTTGATCAGAAAATGCTGTGATCAAGAGATCTGCTTCTGCAGGCACAAGTTACCCGAGAACAATGGAAAGCGCTGTCGCGTGCTGGAGCGCATCATCCGCGAAGCCACGAAGCAGCCTACCCTTTACTCATCCTGGTCCATCGAAGATCTCATGATTGAAGTCAAGCATCGCAACATCGCCTTACCCAGAAAACGCACAAAGGGCGGCCTCACAAAGCTCCTGCAACAATCCGACCCTCCACGCTCGTTCCGTCTTATGGATTTGCCTGTTGAACTCCGTCTGCGCATCTACGGTATGGCTTTTGACGGCGGAAGAACTGGAAACTTGGACGTGAGACGCCGTCGCGACGTTGCTGAGCCTGCGCTCCTTCAAACCAGTCGTAAGATCCGCGCCGAAGGCACTCCGGTGTTCTACAGTACGCCATACTTCCGCTTCAAGCTGCCAGATGTGGAAGGACTTCAAGGCTTTACACGATGGATCGAGGGTCCCGAGAAACTCTGGTTGCAGCACATCAGTCCCAACAATATCAAAAGCCTTCGCCATGTCTCATTCCGCCTTCAAGGAACCTTTGATCAATATGATATCTATCTTGATCTCGCTAGCCTTTCTGTCGACGATTGGCTCATACCTTCCGCCAATCAGCCCTTGCAATGTCCTTGCCAACGCCAGGAGAAGTGGACACTGATGGAGTGGCGCGAGAAGATTAGCGATACCGCAAAACCCGAGTGCCAGGAAGAGATCAGCGCCGACTTCAATGATTGCATCAGTACTGCCAACAAGGCTATTCATGATTTTCAGGCTCTCTGTGGCCAACGCGAAAAGCTTGAGCCCACCATCGCTGGTCTTGCTATCTTGGCTGAAGCTGCACACTTCATTCTGGATTCTCGTGCTATGTGGATATTCGCTTACATTGATTGGAGCACTTTCTTCCTCGAAGACCAAGACAATGACTGAAAGAGAGTTTCTCGGGATTGCTGATTATACTTTTCCTTGACAACCCACATCATTGCTCACCAGGCCTTCTCCAACAGTCGTTTCACAGGATGTTTTCAAAAGTGCGATACAGATTCACGAGGCCTTGATGTTACGCGCCAAAGAGAAGCAAAACACCAGAGGATGTCGAAGACCATAGTCATTATGAATCGAGAGCCCAACTAGTTGAAGAACAACTCAAGCAAGCGACCGAGGCATGCTCTTTTCCAGACCTAGGAGCATGGAACACAAGGCGGTTTGGCAATTTTCCTTCTTCTTGCTTTCCTGCACCCCTACTTTTCTTTCGTCTCCTCCGTACAACTTCTTTCACACATTTGCTCAATACCCAACGAGCCTTTAGCCAATAGATACACGATCTCAATGCGATTAGTGTATTCCAGATTCCCTCTAAGGTTTTCCTTCACTGACTGGGTGCAAACGAATGACTTGTTCAGCATCTATTCCAGCCGCCGCATCTATTCTTCAACCTGAATGAAGGCTAGCGACTCGTCATCCTCTTTGTAAGCTTTGCTCGCGACTTCTCTGCTTTTCATCTCTACCCAGAATAGCTCCTACATTGCGCGTTCTTGCCAAAAAGAGATAAAAGAATCATCTTCAGAGGTGAAGCAGAACATCATAGGTGATCCTCGCAGCGTGTACGCGAAAAGTGCACAAAGCGAGTGAAGGCTACGATGACCGACTGATTACCTGTTGCGCTCGCATCTGCATGTCTCACATCGATTGATCAGACACCTTAGCTTCTCCCACCTCTTCCTCTTCCTTTCCTTTCCTTTCCACCCTTCACCAACAAACGCATCTCCTGGCGGATTTCATTTGCTGGCCAGATTCCAATCCTTTGTGCAGACCAGACCACTCGACCAAGATCTTGACATCATGTACGTACAATCATTCATACACGGAAGATCTCGCTCACATGCTGTCATAGGGGTCGACCTCCAACACCAGACAGCCCCATGCTTCCCATAAGGAAGACTGTTGCTCGTACTCCAAAGACTCTGGCGAGTTCTGAGGACTCTGCCGAGTCCTGGCCTGATCTTGCCACCGAGCCCGAGCCCGAGCCCAAGAGTGTAGCAACCACCAAGCCCAAGATCATCTTGAGACATTCCGCCAATCCTTCCCGCGCCAAATCCCAGATCGCCACCCCCGTCAATCAGCTCAATCAGTCCAAGACGACTACCAAGCAAACTGGAAACACTGCCCCTGTCGCCGGATCCAAGCCTACCAGTGTGAGAAAAACAGCTACTGCTTCCAGCACAAAGCCCAAAGCTACCAAGATCAAGCCTTCAACTCCTGCCGTCAAACCCACACTTGAGCCCAAGACTTCCGGAAAAGCACCTGCTATCAGCAGCCCAAGATCTGAGACAGATACCTGGACCGAGAAGGTCGCTTCCGCACCTAAGGCCAGATCTCTGCCTTCGAAAGCTACTCCAGGATCTGTATCAAAGGCCGACAAAAAGCACCCTCCTGTCCAGGCCGGCCCCAGCAATCCTGCTGTTCCTGCTTCTGCCAACACATCGTCCGTGGCTGCCACAAAGAACCACAACTCTGCTACTCCCAAATCTTCTGGAGCTGAGCAGCGGGCAAAGAAGAGAAAAGTCCCAGACTTGCCTTTTTGGACTAATGATTTAGCAGAGAGGTCCAAGAAGTATCAGCAAGCCTTCGCAGCTGCAAGTGCAGGAAAAAAGAAGATTTCGAGCGAAAGAGCCGAGACTCAGGATGCCAATGAGCTCCTCCAACCAGACGAACGGGAGATGCTGATCGCACGGATCAGAGAGCTCGAAGGCTCGATTGATGAGGAGGAGGCCAGTTCTCTGGCTGAATGGTCCAAGCATTATCCCGTGGTGGACAACCCCATCGCTGGACATGAGGCCTTCATAGAAGCCCAGAACCAGGCAACCGCCGATGTGGTGGAATTGCGACACCCCAGCATGATCGAAGCCCTGCACGTGCAATGTGCGTATCTCGAACTGAGCAGATATCTTGTAAGTCTTGTCCTGAGTCTGGAAGACATAGGTCATCACTAATTGGTTCTGCAGGATCTGTTCCGCGAATTGGCGCCCAGAGTTGACCAGGGTACCCGCGAAGTCACCGCTGACGCGATGGAGTTCCTCGAAGAACAGACCAACATGCTCAAAGTGAGGGTCAACGTCTTGAGACCACTCTTTCGCAGGCTTGTCAAAATCCCCGTCTACGGTGCACAATTTGCTCAGAATTGGCGCGACGCTGTCAACAACTTCCAGTATCGCAACATCTATAACGCCACAGGTATAATGTTGCGCGACACGCCTATGTTCGTCTCTCAGCTCTCGGCCGCGGACGTCACTGAGGTCCCGGATTCTGATGTCGAAGAGGGCGATCAGGGTGCTGATGATGCAGAGGCCCAGGGCTTATTCTCAGATCTTGAATCTGTTGACGAGGACGTGAAGGACGAGGACGTGAAGGACGAGGACGTGAAGGACGAGGACGTGAAGGACGAGGGCGTGAAGGACGAGGATCTAAAGGAAGAGCCTGATGCCAACGATCTGGCCGCTGAAGAAGCCCAGCAAGACACCCTAGGCGAGCAGACTATCGACGACGATGGAAACGAAGATCTCGGTGATGGAAACGAAGATCCTCACGTCATCGGAGACGAGCAAGGAAGTGTCCAGCAAGACGCTCAGGACGAGCAGACTGTCGACGACGAGGAAAACGAGGATCTCGACGGTAACGCAGGCGAGGGTCGCATCTCTTTCTCTTTCAATTTCTCTTTTTCATTCTAGTCTTTTTCAAATCCTGCTCACTACAGGGAGCCCCTAGCCGATAGACACACTTCTCTAAAGACAAGAAGTATATACCCCAAATCCCATGGTTTCTGTCCACTGGCCGTAGATCTGACGTGAGAAAGGTATAGTCAGATCTTGTGCAATGCAGATCTCCATCAGCCTCGGGAAGTCCATAGACTTTTCTCTTCTCGTGTTTCCAATCTGTGGGATCAATTTCTCTTCCATGACAATGTAAAGTGGCTCTGTGGGCGATGAGAGCCCATTGTTGCTTCCAGATCCAGAACGTGGTCTTACGAAAATCAGGGTATCCCAGGGTGGATCCTTTTTTTGGACATGACTCTCTTGTGTAGGAGGGTTTTGGGGCAGGCGAGAGTGGCTGCAGTGATAATTTGTGCACACCAGATCTCGAAAGTCCCTGAGGCTCAGTTGTTCGACATGGACGACTTGGCTGGATACCAGACCTCAAATCATGTTGATCGGGCTCAGACAGTAGGGTATGGTATTATGCATTCTTGTTATGCGTCAGCAAGGTATCTACTGCTTGTTAAGCTACTGTCTTGGTTTCTTCCTGCTTCTGTTTCCCGTAGCAATCAGCGATTATTACTCCATCACCCCCCATCTCAGTCACCTGGAATCTTCGCTTCCTCAGATCCTCAAGTGGATACAACAAAGCCTCGAGCTCAGGAACGACGTTTCTTGATGTCTGTCTCGTCCTCCGATGCTGATGACAGTTTTCTCTTCCAGATGAAAGGTGCCGATGTCTGCAGCATTCCGACTTTTCCCTTGCTACCATCGCCTGCTGCATCCGGATTTCTGGCTTTTTCACGATCTTCTAAGGCTTGAACACGAGCGCGAAGTTCCTTGATCTCGTTCTCCAAGTCCAGAGTCACCTCCTTGGCCTTTCCGTTTCCAGACTTGCTTTGAGTGCTGAGCCGTGATGATGGGGGAAAAGCCATGGCAAGATATCGAGTTGAAGGATCTGTGGCAAGGTCCCTGATAGCAAGTTGTGTCACCTGCAAGATCTTCGTGGTTCTTGGAGCGTGCTCACTCGACGAGGACTTGGAGGATGATTTCAGATCGGCGAAAGCATCTTTGAGAGACTCTGCCTCGCCGTTTCCGAGGTCGATTAGAACCGTCTTCAAAGTGTCGACTGACTCTTCCTCGTGGAGGTACTCCAAGGAATCCATCAGGCTCTTGACTGCGACTACAGATGGTGGATTGCGTGAGGTCTGGGCCAGATCGTCAAGGGCCATTCCGACAACGGATAGTGCGATGTGTGATCTTCTGCAGATGGAAGTTTGACGATCTGTGTGGTTCTTCAAACTTTCCTCCAGTTCGAGCTTTGGTCCTTCTCGACCAATCTTGGCTTTGAAGTAGTTGATTGAATCCTGTGTATCACGATGCTTGTCTGACATTTCGTCGAGATCAAGTTGGATACGTAGCAACTTGCCAGCGTCGGATTGAAGATCAATAGATCCGAGGTTTGCCATGATGTAGGACGTTGGCGATAGACAAAGTACAGAAAAAGGGTAAGTGGTTTCTTGAGTATGATGAAGCGTGCGACGACGACAGGATTCGCTTTGGACACTGCGAGATCCGCCAGGTTTTCTTGTTCGGATGAAAGAAAGAAAAAAAGAGAAGAGAGAGCGTCTGAATGGGAGGTAAGTGCAGGCTGTCACATGAAAATTCGCAAGTGAGGCAGCTAGCGATGGAGGAAGGAAGCGCATGTTGAACGGGCAGGTGAGCTTCGCGCTTCGTAGCTTCCTCGAGGCGATCATTGAGGCCAAAACGCCAATGCAGCTCTTTCAATCTTTGCAGTGAAGGGATGCAGATGAGAATAGGCATCCGGATATGCTTGATAGCTTAAAAGATTGCTGAAGTATGTCTGTCGTCGTATCTCGTGGACTCAATGCAATGCCCAGCATCACGAATGACTGCTGGGGCTGTTGACGCATCCCTCGTTTTGATATGCTGCAGTGGCGTGCATGACTTGTCTGGAAGATTAATGCCAACTGTCTCCTTGACTGTGCTATCTCATCTCAAGCAACGATCACAGCCAATCCAAGCATACCACCAGCCAGAATAACTGCACCTCTAACATAATTCAGCCACTCAAACTTCTGCACCATCTCCTTTAACTTGCCCTCATCAACCTCACTTCCCTTCCCTCGTCTCTCCAACTCCGCCATCTCCCTCAGAGGATTATTGCAAATAGGCAGCATGATCCCAGTAATAGGACCGATAGCCATACTCAACACCCCCGCTGCAATAAACCCAGCTCGACTCCCAACCTCCAGACCTAGGACTTTGACGACAGTGTTTGGAGCGTGATATGCCAGGAAGCCAAAGTTGGCAGCCGCGAGCGCGGCAGCTTGGGGAATTGTGTGGCTGCCTCGCGAGAAGATGAAGCGGATGGCTGGTAGAGTCGAGCTGGGCGAAGGCTTGTCTGACGACTGAGAGCGGGCTGACGAAGAGAGAAGGGGTGTGTAAAAGGCGGACATTGAGAGAATAACTCCCGCGGTTGCAAGGGAGATGCTGGGACCAAGGACTTTGGCTGTGGAAATGGCAGTCGTAGTATCCATGTTGATAGATTTATCGCTTGGTAGTTTTGTGGTATCTTCAGGGAGATCGTTATGGGCGGTGTAGATGGCTATTGTTTGAACTTCGATGCTTTGACGATTTACTGTTGATGTATCGGAGAGATATAGCTGTGGACGAAGTGAGGTTGCGATTACACGTCATGCATACCAGGGTCACCACTGTCAGTCGGATTCTGAAAGTCGGATTTTGATTCTTGAGCATCCGATCTCCGACATTATCGGCCAGCGTCCATGATCATCATGCTGAGAATATTCTGCGGAGCTTTCTGCAAAGGATGACAAGACGACTGCACGATTGGTGATACGGCAAGCATATTGTTCTAGCCGTGGAAAACAAGAAATTAGGAGGGGGTATAAAAAGCTACTAGTAAAACCGAAGACCAACTGGTGGCACTTATGAACAGCTGACGCATTCCAGATTCAAATAATCTCCAGATCATCGCTGCTATCATCGAGGATAGCTCTAGCATCCAGACTGTCCCTTCCAGGTTCTCTGATTCCTTTTGCAAGCTGGAACCTGGCTTTCTTTGGACTCTTCTCCCCGGAGCCAGCGCCAGCGCTAGCCATGGAAGAAGCAATGGAGCTGGGTCGTGTATGTGTGTTGATTTTGGTCTGCCCTTTTTCTGGACTGAGATCGCGTTTGCGAGACGTTTCACCAAAGCCACGTCTTGCATTACCACCCCAACCCATAGCTTCAGGACCTGCAGCGGTACTCTTCGTGCCACCAGGAAGAATGGAGAAGAGTTTTCGGCGGTCTTTAGCTGGGCTGAGGCGGACCTGAGAGGGGTTTTTGTTGATCAGACCGAGTTCGGCGGCAGTGGGTTTGTAGAGGGGCGCATCCTCATCTGTGTTGTCCACGTTCGTGTTTCTGGCGGAGCTACCGGTCGTATGTCTCAGGTACTCTGCTCCAATACCATTGCCCATCTGTCCTAACTTCTCAGCAAGGAGGCGGTCCTTCTCTTTATCCTTCAGGCGTCGGCGCATGGCGTCTGCTTTGCCATAGTCGTCTTGGTCAAGGAGGGAAGCGGTCGTGCGCGAACCAGGAATCATAAAGTATCGTTCGTTGCTCTCAGCGTCCCTCTTGATAGGATCATCGCGACGTTTGAGGTAGCCATCCGGCAGCACGCTCGAGTTCTTCTTGTACTGGCTGTTGGGACGATACATGGTGTTGACCTCCATTCTTGATGCTCGCGTCTTGCTAATCGCGAGCTCAATATGGAAGTCACAGAATTTGTTTTTGCGGGAGTTGACCCACGAATGGCACTCTTGGCCGTCCTTCTTTAAAGCTGTGCAAAATCCGAGGTCTCGCGCGGAGCCGATTTCCATGACTGAGTCCTCGGAACTAGCGAGCTTCAAGCTGAACTTGCCTGAATGCTGGTTGGTTTTGGGGGGCATAATTGAGGGATTGAGCATAGCGATGACCGTTCCAGGAGTCATTTTCCAGAAGGCCTCGAAGGCAGTGTCGAAGAGGAACAAGTTAACCTCCCACTTCAGATCAGTAAGTGTCATGACCATGAATCTCGTAGGACCAGAATTGTCATCATCGACAGAGGAGTTTTGCTTGTGTTTCGGACGGGTATCGAAGGGGGTGGATTTGGAAGCAATGACAGCAAGGACGACAAAGTCAGTCTCACAGTCTGGAGGCTCATATGTTGGTGCTTTGACTTCCTTTAGCAGACGAGGTAAAGTGTAGATCTCCTTGCCATCTAGCGCTCGGGCCAATGTTGTATGCGGCAGTTTCCTCTTGGAGAGATGGAGCGATGAGAAACTTTCGAAACAGGATCCATCTGTCGCAGGTTCTGTAGATGTAGGTGTGTCGTCGTGGGAAAAACCTACGGTAGGACGAAATGAACGACCCCTGACTTCGGTCGATGAGGACGATTGTTGAGTAGCACGTTGAGACACGAAAGGACTTTGTGAAGCTGAAGGAGTAGGTATTGAACGGCTGAAGTTGCTAGTACTGCTCTCGGTAGGTAGTTGCCTGGTAGCTCTATCACTCTGTGTACGTGACAGTTGCGGCCTCGGTTGTGTTGTCTCTCGCGTGGGACGAGGTGTTGCTTGGGCGGCAAGGCCGAATCCTTGTGATCTGGACCGCTCAATTCTTTCTTGTTTGGCTTGTTGTTGCTCGGCAGATAGGCGATTGGCAGCAATACGATCGCTGAAACTTTGCTTCGGTCGTTCCGCTTCTGCAAATTGTGTCGCTCTGGCTGTATTCTTGGCTATACCATTCCTGGCTCTTTTTAACGAGACGTCCGAGGCTTTGAGACCCTTGTCAATGCCCAAAAGGACGCGTGCTGGTGATGTCGGGCCAGGCGGTGCAGGAGGCGGCATGTGGCTTTTGATGGGAGATACGTCGACTTGGACGGCATTGTCGAAGGTTGCTGAATGAGTCTTCTGTCTCTTTCGCGGTGAATACGAATTTTCCGAGCTTGGTCTCGAGTCGTCATCGTTTGTGTTTTGCGACGACTTTTGTTTCTGGAGTTTCTTCAACCTGAGCTTTGCTTGGATGGCTTGGAGTTGGAGTTGGAGGATTTCCTCGTCATCGTCGCTGTTTTCCTCGGACATGGCCATGATATCCTGTAGGGCTCTGCTGGACGAAGGCGGTTGTTTGCGAGGGGAGGGCGAGACGTCACGGTCGCGTTCTTGGCTGATTCGGTCTCTGTGTTCCTGCCAACGTCTTTGTCCTTTGGGGGAGCTGAGTAGAGCTTCGAGGGGCGATTTTGGTGGCCAATTCATGTTGTTTTGGGAAGCCGCGGCTGTGGTGCGGTCAGCACTAACGTGGTTCATGTTGAAAGAACGACGCAGGGTTTGGAAGGAGCTTGAATACCTTTGGCTTTGGGGGACTGGCGGGTCTGCATCTTCAGGGAGTCGCTAAAAGGATGCTAGTTATTTGACAGACGGTCGTCATGACATATGTACACAACGGTCGGACAAAGATGCAAGGTCGACCATCAGTGTAACTGTGATACACGATGCGCCGGCAGGTTGTCCTGGAAATCTGACCTTTTCCCGGCTCCTTCGAAGCCACCGGATAACCTTGATCTGAGTTTGTTTTGGGAGACTTGGAAACACAAAAATCACACAAGAGCTTCCTCTCTGCGTCTGTATAATATTATATGAATACCAGCAGAGCGATGATGATATTCAGAGTAATTTACGCATGCAGAAACGGTGCGTGACCTGCATCGCAATCAACACATTCAGGGTCCAGGGGACTTGCCAAGACAACGCGACACGCGTTGTGATTTGGTCTGCTTTGGGAAGTCTAATGACTTTCTGGCGACCGTCGCGTCCCCTCACACTGACTTCTACAACATTTGTTGTTCTGTATCTACCACACACAATTCGTCATGAAGACCCGAGCAACAAAGTCTTCGACCAAAACTGCTGAAGCCAGCGAGGAGGATATACTCGAAACTGCCGGCCTGGAGCCGAGCAGCAGTAACCCTCCGCTCCTATTCGTTCTACCAGATGGAGCCTCGCCGGATGCTCGCGTCGTTACTCTGCCCAACCCAGCCTCTTCAGCTCCTACACGATACTTTTTCTGCCCGGACAAAGGGATCTATGAATTCACCAAAATTGCTGCACCAACGAAGACACCTCGGAGTTTGTTGATCGCTCCCGACCAACCGATAATCGACAGTTCAGATGAAGAATCCATTCTTGCAACAGGCTATAGCGTTGAGAGTGCAGACCTCTTCGTTGCGACACCTGTCGATCCTCTTTTCATTCTCCTACCCGCCTTAGTTCCTGCCGCCAACTCGCATGAGCAACTCTTCCTGACAATCGATGATCACCTCGACAAGCTGGCTGAGGGCGCAAAACATCTGTCCCACCTGCTTCGCTCCACGAGGATACAGCAGTCCTTCGAGAAAAGAGCGGATGCTGTTTGCGATAATGTCGATCTGGGTCATGAAAAAATGTTCCGCTTGTCCAATGCGAAGCTGCTACTCGAGCTCGTCAACAAGGCACGTCGCATGACTGCCAATGGCCTCCCTGCCTCCATGGAGAGCCATTTCGTACAAGAAGCCCTTCGCATACCTATGATGGCCATACAACGAACAGAGTCACAAGACGAAGAGACTTCTGCAACGGATGCAGACCAGTCAACCCCTTCGACAGCCACAGACCAATCTCAACCTTCTCAGACCTCGGCCGTCACCGAGGCTACCTCTCTCACATCAGCCTCCGAGTCTAGTCCCGACAACATCACCAGCCTTCTACGCCTTCGCACCGCACTAAACCTGCTCCTCTCAACCTATATCCCCTCAGCTCTCCACCCACAACTAAACACTCTGCTCAAATCTCCACCCGAAGCCCCCGTAGATTTCACTCCTCTCGACGCACATCTTGAGCACATTACCGATGCCAAACGCCGCGCCCAAGCGCTTCGCTCCCTGTCTGACAATATATCCCGCAAGCGCAGCACTATGAACGACGAAGAGGCCGAGGAGAGAGAAGCCACCAAGAGGAGGAAAAAGGAAGAAGAAGAAGCCAAAAAGAAGAACATGAGTAGGGGTGTCAAGCAATTGGGCAAGGTCAACACGACGGGTATGATGAAGCTGAGTTCTTTCTTCACAAAAGCGCCGGCGAAGAAGTAGGATTTAGTCTGTCGAAACAGGCGTGTTGGTGTCTCGATGGGGAGAGTATCGACTAGCGGTCGTTTATGGACCTCGTGCTGTCTTGCGAGTCAACCCTGGATGGTCTTGTTGTAGCTGCTTCCTCCTGCCAGACTTGTCAGCATGGTGCCATCGAAATGCAGAATAGCTTCCAAACTATAGGGATGTCCAATGAGAGCTCCTGATGCTAAGGCAATCTGCCGGGCTCTCAGTGGACATGCGTGGTACAAGCAATAGCACCTTGCATCCTGATAGCACCACAAGAAAAGGAGATTTAAGAAGGAAATATGTCAAGGTGATGGATATCAGAAGGAAGAATAAGGTGCATTTGGAAGGTAGAAGAAACAACGCCAGACCTCCCCTGCTCATCAAGGCCACTTTGTTGGCCGAGATCCATGCAACGCTATTCGTCCGAGGCGGAAAGATTGATAGTTGGGCAATCAAGGCTTAGCAGATTGTTGTGTAGACTTCTCTAAGACTCGGCAGCCATAAGCTCGAGCATCTGTCCTTCAAGCTTGTGGAACTGTCTTCTAATCTCAATGTCCACGGTGTCCATCTTCTCATCGACAAGCTTGCGCAGAGCCTGGAGCTCGTTCACAAGGGCATTCAATTTCTTACCGGCATCCTGCTTTCTCTTCTTTGCAGCCTGTTGGATTTTGACCTCATCTTCTTGTTTGCGTTTCTTGCTGGGGCTTTGGTTTCCGGCCTTCTTCGCAATCTCGGCTCTCAGCTTGGTCAACTCCTTCATTCTCAACTCCTCGTGAGACACTAGCATGTCGATGGCAGGCTGGAGATCCTCCTTGATGTAAACGGACTGGCTCTTCATGAAACAGATCTCAAGGGATCTGGGGTTGATGCGGGCAATCTGGCAGGCCTTGACGTCTTCGTGGATACGAACACCAATGCTGCCATTTAGACGGCGATCCCAGGAGGTGTTTTCATCGAGGCAAGTCTGAACGGCATTCATCCAAGTCAGCGTGTTTTGTTGGCGTGGACCTTTGCGCAACTGCGGATCATGTTAGCTCAGTTAGAACACGACATAAGCAGAAGATCTGACCTCTTCATCCTTGATAAAGTCAGGCATTTTGCCGCCCTCCAGTGGTATTTCGAAAGCACCACGAGCGGGAGGAAAGTTGTCTGGATCCGGGTGGCTGTGGTAAGCACGGGACGCGAAGTTCATTGTTGCGATCGATGAAGTGCAAGACTGAAGATCGAAAGAAGGATGTTGTGGCCAGTCCAGACAAAGATTTAAGGCGCGCGAATCCTGTTGTTTGGATTTTGATGACCGAGAGGAGATCTCGTGTAAAAGATCTGAGCTGATGCCAGGGCAAGACTGTTTGTGCGCTCAGGAGGAAAGCGCGTCCAGCTCAATCTCAAGCACGAAGACTGAAGCGGGACTTCAACCACAGCCAAGCAAGAGTTTCTGCCTCGTACTCAGCCTGCTTGACGCAACTGCCTTTTTCGCCGTCAGTGCAAATATCTCTGAATGATCATATGCGCTTACAAAAGATGCGGCGTTTGGTAAGTGCCTTGGTGCGTCTGCGGGAAGTGAAGATGTGGCGAGATGCTGCGACGAACTCTTTGGGAGTAGTCGGATGCATTTGAGGCTGGCAGATGATGTCTTGTTTAGCTTGTAGTCAAGCAAGAAGTGGTTTTTTGCTAGTAAACAAAATCTTGAGCACACAGATTGAAGATCTGGTTGTTTTGACCTTAACGATGTCGTCTCCAGTCTCCAAGGCTGCGGATGTTGGTCTCGGCGTGCAAATAGATCAGCCAAGTCTGGTCTTTGGCAATCTGCAGATGTCGCGGCATATGATTTGCATCACCTACTGCTCTGTATCAACCACTGGGTTTTACATAAGTCCGGTCCTTTGAGTGCATTTCTCGAGCTTTGGGGAGAGCCCTCCAAGGGTATCAAGGAGTTATTCGACAGATTCGAAGAGGTCGATACTTGTTTTGTTACGACACAAGCTCTTGATGTTGAAACTCATATGGACTTCGACCTTGCCAGCCGTAAGACTGGCAGCACCTTCACCTTGGACTCCAATCTTGACAGGCATCATGTCAAGACAGGGTGAGAGAGCTTGGGGAGCACAGATAAGGGGTCTGGATTCCCATTCTAACCATCTCGAGCTCGAAATTTTCAGAAGCTGTGTGGGTTTTCTGTGTGTATGGTGACATAAAATCTCACTCGAGCCTTGAACTTGGACAAAGACGGCAGAAGGACAGTTGAAGTTCGGCCGATCAGGTCAAGACCTGTTCCCCAGCCCCACCCTTGGCACCCAGCCTCGGGTTCTCTCCACTAATCATCAACGATGTCCTTGTGCTAAACGACCATCTCCCATCATCATGTCCACCGACCAGCATCCGGCAGAAACCGGCGCGACCCTGAACACATCTACAGCTTCCGTTGGTTGTGTCGAGTGTCGCACACGACGACTACACTGCGAGACAGACGCTGCAAACCCTCGTCAGGCTTGCGGAAGCTGTGTGCGAAATGGGTATATCTGCTCCAACTTGACGAGTACTGCCGCCGCTCCACGTCCACCGCGTTCTGCAAATCGTAACCGGGTTCAAAAGGCCAAAGACCGTGCTCCCAAACGAGCCTGTGGCTGGTGTCGTCGACAAAAGATTCGCTGTTCTGGAGAGTCGCCATGTAGCGCATGCGCCATACGCGATCAATCATGTGCCTATCCTACCGTCTACAGAAGTCAAGTCGGTGATGACAGTTTTGCGACTCAGGATTGGGAAGCTGAATTCCCGCGGTATGATGTCCCTGGCCAACATCAGCTCAATGGCTCGCCATCATCGGACTTGCAGCCTGGCCATATCTACCAAGCCCCGGCTCTCGTAGCTCGTCAGCAGATATCCCGACTGGTGCCAGATACCATAAAACACGACTATTAGTAAATTTTCGAGACCGCCATTGCATAAAGATAACTATGGCTGACCCCTTTGCAGTCTAGATCTAGACAAAGAAGTCATTGCCGAGTACATAGAAGCCTTCTTTCGCTTTGTGTATCCCGTTGCTTGCATGAACTTTCTTCATCAACCGACTTTCTTGCGCCAATGGCACACTCATACTGTGAACGTGTCTCTGCTGAAGGTCGTCTGTGGCTGTGCCCTTAGAGTTTTCTCAACTACTCAGGAAGACAGCGAACGAGCAGCACAGTGGATACACGAAGCCGAGTTGGACGCTCTACAGAATCTCGGAGATCTGACCGTTCCTCGATTGCAAGCTCTGACCCTGCTTGCCTTCTTCGAGTTCACCTACCACGTACACTCAACAAAGGCTCTCATGTTACTTGGACTGGCGGCTCGTCTTGCCTTCACAAAACGGCTCAACTATGAAAACGCTACCTTGTCAGTAGTCGAGCAAGAGTCTAGAAGACGTCTTATGTGGTCTGTCTTTGTCCTCGACAAGTTCTGTTCTGGTGGAGTTGACGAGTTGACTTTGGTTCCTGCCGAACATATGGAGATTCGGCTACCCACGATCGAGAGAGCATTTGGGTTTGGACAGCGTACCGATACAGAGGTCCTTCGTCCCAGGGTTGAAGATGGCGTACCAATCAGCAATGCCAAGGGTATGGATGAGTTTGCTTACACTGTTCGTCTGCTGGATCTACTGCGCAACAAGATTCACAAGTATGTTATCTCGCTGCTGGCTGGATTCAGGCTAACATTGGACAGGTTTACCAAGCGCGTCCGTTGCACGGACGAAAGTCTGTACACATCGGCACAAGAGTTTCTAGCTTTAGACTCTGCAATCGACACGATCGAGCAGCAGATTCCGTCGGACCTCAAGTGGGACAAGGCGCACTTGCAGAAACGAATGTATGCACCTGGGCTCTCGAGCTATATTATGCTTCATACTTGGCGATTGCAATGTAAATTGGACCTGCATCGCCTGACCGTAACAGGAACAAAGGAATGTGTCTCGGAAGCAGCGCTACGAAACACACCTCTGAACTTCGCACAGAATTTGAGGCTGAAATGTCTGTCGCATGCCATCGAGCTGACGAAGATGTGGGCAGAAGTGCTAGACCTCGGCCTTGCAAAACCAGTGCATGATGCCGCCATTTCTGGCTGCGCACATCAGTGTGCAAAGATCCTGACTCTCATACCCGAACAAGTCGGATACTCGGCACCCGGTCAAGAAAACAGAATTGGAGCTGTGTTGATATGTCAGATGATCATTGAGCCATTGAAAGATATCTATCCCAAGGCTAAGATCTTGGTGAGTATCCAGCCAGTGTTGTGCGCATATGTCGCTGACCATTCTCAGTATGATGACGTCTGTCGCATGAGGTCGGAACTCAACACTGCCCCCATACGAGATCCTCCCAACGCCATGCAAGACATGAACGATCACGATGTAGGAATTGCGATACAGGCAAATGACGAGGATCAGGTCAGAAACCTGCTCAACCAGTACAATGCATGATAGATGAGAGTCAAAGATGCAGTTGAAAGACAAACGCAAATCATAGAACACTCATTGAAAGCGCGAATACGTGGTCAGGCTACCATGGACAAGAAGGTTTGCAAGAAACTCATTTGTTTGCTTCTAGAAGACACAGCATGCTCGGCGCTGATGCCTCAGCATAATGCTGCCATCATAGTTATGCTGTTGATCCTGTAAGCATTAAGGATGCATGATCGATTGACGAAGCCGGAGTGGCCATGGAGATACCCTGAAACACCGTTTTCTCCAAGGACATCACTCCCATTCGAATAGTGTTATGCACTTTTATAGCTCAAATGCGGTGGTCTAGGATGATTGGATTCGATTGTCCGGGTTGTTGTCTAGTGAGAGCCGATTGACCCCGTTTGAGGCGCTACTGCCGTCCTTTCGTCAAACAAGGAAGTGACGACGGAAGTGCAACTTCCCAACCAATGCTACCTACTTTCACTGGGGAGCCTCCACTTCGATTCTCTTTCTGCGCTTCGCTCTTTGAACTTCAAGATTTCTGGACCACCCCATTTTCATCAATTGTTATAGCATCGCGACATGCCACCATCAATCGCACTACTGGCTACAGAGCCTGAGACTGGCCTTGCCTCTCTGGAGGCAAAAGTCGAGTCAAACATGAAGGAAATTTCCAACCTCAAAGTAAGTCCGATGTCCTGCATTACGACTCCGGTGTTGACTGTGAATAGCGTGAGCAGCACAACATCTCCCAGAAGCTGGAGTTTCTACAAGACTCCAACCAAGATCTATTGAAGAAGCTGAACGCCATCAAGAGCGACAAGTACATCCAAGAGATCAACAGCCTAAGAGCCGAAAATCAGCTCCTCCAGCCAGACTCTGGCATCTTCAGCGGCCAGGAGGGACCAGACCATACACCGTAAGTGGCAGTTCATCATTTGATTCAACTCTGTACTTGTCTCACTCGCTGACAGTACCCCTCGTAGCAGGGCTACCCAACTACCCAGCTCAACGACTAACAAGCGCAAAGCCGCCGGTCATGGTGAGTCGGCACTGTCATTTCTTCGATTTTTTGATTGACATGTACATAGGTGATACTGGTAACGCTACCCGCCGCATCAAAAGCGAACATCCCTCGCTAGTTCCAAATGACAATCTGGAGCCCGACCTGGCGACTGATAGACTCAACATCCGAATGGCCATTGATCACCTGCCTTTCGCAGATACTGTCAAACCCAGTCCCAGTACCAATGTAGTCGACGAAGATACCACTATTTGGCTAAACTCTGAGAACTTCGAACTGGAGATTGCCGAGAACGAAAACAAAGTAACCTCCGACGCATGGAAGACAGACGGCGAACAACTTCGCGAGACATGGAAGAAGCAACTTAAGGAGTTCAACAAGAAGAACCCTGAGTGGTCCGACAAGGCTAGGACCGCTGGCTGTGTTCGTTCTGTGCTATGGAACCAGAGCAAATGCTACCTCACCTTGGAGGGCGAAGGCCTTTACGCCTGCAAGACTTGTTGGAACACTGGCCACTTCTGCGTCGCGTGGGATGAAGAGAGCGGGTACTTCTGGCTGCGTCCGCAGGTGCCTGGCGGAAGGACCAAGGGCAAGAGCATCGGGCCCTTCGATCTGGAGAAGTTCCACTCCATGAAGCTTACCGCAAGCCGTAGCGACCTGCCTGCCTATTGGAGCAAAGAGTTTACCGCTTGAGAGTTGCGGTCGAAGATGATGTTGACGGGAAGTGATGTTGTTTCCGGTCATTGCTTTTAATTCTTCCCATTGCTCTAGCTTATGACTAGTCATATCTCCCTCATGACAATCATTACAATACATGCTAGCAAAGCTTCATACAGCGAATTCTTTTATTCAACATGTTATATGAGCTTGCCGTGCTTTTTGATGCCATGCTTCTCCTCTCGGCAAGTTGTGATTCATGTAATTACCTGGATGTGTCAACTTTCCTGGTCAGAAGTGTCACCAAGGCGAGTCCGTGATACTTCGGTCCGCAATTGGGACTTCCATGTTTCTTGACACTTTCTTGTATTCCTATGGCCTCGTATTAGATCATTGTCGTATTGGAGAAGGCATCTACTAATTATCATACAATCAGAATGCTACAGAACAACCAACATCTAGTTGAAAGATAAGCCGTGTTGATCATGGCTGCAGAGATTGCGAGTGTAGATAGCAATTTGTGATTATACGATTTGAGATCATCAAGGTGAAAACAGATGCGAACATTGGGACACGAGGTGAAGAGACAAAACAGAAGACGAGGTATAAGATGGAGCATAGTCAAAGAGAAAAGTATTGAGTTTGGTTGCATTGGTGATTCTTGACATACATCGTAAGACTTTCGTTGCTGACTGACGAAGTCTGTATCTGTCGCTCTTTGCCGATGCGGACGTTGAAGGTGGCTTGTCGAATGGTGTTCTAGAACATCGGATCCGGAAGCCTTTCAACATGTGGCTTGATGCCTTGTGTATACAAACCGGTAGTGAGCAACTGTATGGGATTGAGAGATAGGTCGTTTCATTTAAGTGCGATGTCGCTGTTTGCATGCGATGAAGTGATGAATGTTCTCGTCATGCAAGCGCGTGGTCCGATCGGCTTCGAAGTTGTGGAGCAAAGGGTCATGTGCTTCCGTGACGTTCGCCACGTTCCGGGAACCGTTTGTTTACAGAAGCTTGAGATGTCCAGTGACTTGGTCAACCATGGACTTGGGAGCAGGGCCAACTCCGAGTACTGTCGCGCTACCACTGGCAATCTGAGTACGTCCGGCGTCGTGGATGATCTGTCCGCAGATACCCAAGCTGATAGCCTGAGCTTGAAGGATCAACAAATCCTCCTCGCTCTTGACCTGCACGGCGACCTTTGCTTGACCGTACCCTTCCCAACGCTTGAGAATTGGCGAGTTCTGGCGTACAAGAGTCTTGTAGCATGCAAGGGTGGCATGTGAACATTGGGCTGCTATCTTGCCTGTATCGCAGCAAAAGATGAATCGATTTGTCAGACAGTGATCATCATGGTATGCATTATTTTTCTCTTTCGGGGCATTGAAACCATGAAGTGCAGGCAGCTGAAGATACACAGCGTGTTTGTTATCGCCAGGAAAGGGCGTGAGGGGAAACAGAGGGCGTGTGATGTTGATTGATAGCAATGAAAATGTGATACGTACCCTTTGTCATGCCTAGATCAGTGCGGACAACGAGAACGAGTTTGCATTCCTCGGTCGAATCCTCAAAGCCATTGACCTCCTGATCATCCTCGGAATCCTCAAAATCGGACTCGGATGCGTTGTCGTGCTCGTTTTCGCTGCCGTCGTGTTCCTTTTCATGCTGAGCAGCAGTGCTGCTGACGACGCGCTGCTGGGGGTTGCTGCCAAACACACCGATAGACGAGGCAGTGCCCAGGAAGTAACCCGCAAGGCCTGCTACGACGGAAGCGCCGAATGCAACGGCCCAGAGTGAGGGCAGTTCTGTAGCGCGTGACTCCATTGTTCTCGTTTCGGGACTTTGTCCTCTTTTTGCTTTGTTGCGTTGGCTGAACAGATCATCGTGGTCTGGCGTTGGTCGCCTCGCGTGCTCCGGATGGCAAATTTTTCGTCCGTGCGTCGAAATTTCATGGCATTTGTCCCACGTCTCATGCAAGATGGTCGGATCTTATCCATCTCAGGGTACTTTGGTCCATGTACCGCCTTCTTTGAGTAGCTATAAGCAGGCCAGAGGTACCCCAGAATTTACAACTTTTTCACTCGCGTGCCAGTATGCCGTTTCGTGCATGGAGGCTCAAATCTAGCAAGATCACTGGAAAAGGGGATGGAAGATCGATGAGGTGATATGTTGCAATCCTGGGAATGACACGCTAGCTGCAGGTCCGGGGTAGACTTCCGGGGAGCGGTTGCGGACACGACGTATGACACAGACGGTTTGCAAACTCCAGACTCGCGTTCTCGATTTCAAAGCGATGGTGTGAGAGCACGCAATTCCTGCTCGCATCACTCATTGCCACATTCTCTCCTTGGACTCGTCAGCAAGCCAGCGGATTATTTAGAAGCTCTCTTATTCCGCTACGCTTCTTTATTCCTTCGTTTACATCTTGCTTGTCTTTTTATTTCGCTGCCTGCAAGTCAATCAATTCGATCGACGACCATTTCGTTCATCCACACGTTCTTAACGCATTTCCCACACATCGACTCCTGACTTTCACATGCAAAGGAACTCGCTATCAACCAAAGTCCAGATTTGAGCACGCGCGCCTTATCTGTTTTGAATTATTGTCTATCGAGCAGTCTTCGGAAGAATTGGATCGAATCCTCTCTGCTCCGTCACCGCCCTTCCTTCGATCCCAAAGACGACGTCGCCAGATCTTTTCCTGAGTCAACGGATTACTCATAAACATTGACCTCTCCCCCGAGATCGTGTGCCTTTTCAACCTACAACTTTCTGTCTTTCTACCAAACCGCAAACATGACTTCCACGCCACCAGAGACACCGCCTCCCGGCTTCCTGGGTCAGAATGGCGCTTCTACCCCTCAAGTGCCCGAGACACCCAACATCCTCTTCATCATGGCGGACCAGCTGGCTGCTCCTCAACTCAAGATCTGGAACGACAAGTCTCAGATCAAGACACCCAACCTCGACAAGCTTGCTGAAAAGTCAGTCGTCTTCGACTCGGCCTACTGCCCTTCGCCTCTTTGCGCACCCTCGCGCATGTCATTGGTCACTGGCCAGCTGCCTTCAAAGATCGGCGCATACGACAATGCCTCGTCCATCAGCTCCGACACGCCCACATTCTCACACTACCTCCGTCACGCCGGTTACGAAACAGTCTTGGCTGGCAAGATGCACTTTATCGGCGACCAACTGCACGGTTGGGAGAAGAGATTGACCGCCGATATCTACCCTGCCGACTATGGCTGGGCTGTCAACTGGGACGAGCCTGACACTCGCCTCGAATGGTACCACAACAGCAGCTCCATCCTCCAGGCAGGTCCTTGCGTGCGCAGCAACCAGCTTGACTATGATGAGGCCAGCATGCACAAGAGTACTCAGTACTTGTACGACTACGTCCGCCAGGGTCCCGATGCCAGACCCTTCGCCTTGACCGTTTCCCTCACACACCCTCACGACCCTTACACCATCGAGGACAAGTACTGGGACATGTATGAGGATGTCGACATTGACATGCCTGACGTCCAAATCAACAAGGAGGATCAGGACCCACACAGCAAGCGTCTTCAGCACGTCTGCGACCTCGAAAACTACGACTTCACTCCCGAGCAAATCAAGAAGGCCAAACGCGCCTACTACGGTGCCTGCTCATATGTCGACGACTGCATTGGCAAGCTCCTCGATGTCCTTGACAAGTGCAAGCTGCGCGACAACACTATCATCATCTTCAGTGGCGACCACGGTGACATGCTTGGCGAGCGTGGCTTGTGGTACAAGATGTCGTACTTTGAGAGCTCCGTCCGTGTGCCTATGCTCATCAGCTACCCCAAGGCCTACACTCCTCACCGTGTCTACGAGAACGTTTCCACTCTCGACCTTCCCGCCACTCTCTGCGACATGGTTGGCACTAAGCTTGTCCCTGGTCTGCCTATGGATGGTCACTCGATGATGCCTCACCTCAGAGGCAAGAAGGGCAATGATACCGTCTTTGCCGAGTACATGGGTGAAGGCACTATTGCTCCTCTCATGATGATTCGCCGTGGTCCTTGGAAGTACATTACCTGCCCCGTTGACCCACCTCAACTCTTCAACCTGTCCACCGACCCCAAGGAGCTTACCAATCTCGCGACCAGCCAGGATCCCGAGACCAAGTCCATGTTCGAGGCTTTCGAGAAGGAGGCAGCTGCCAAGTGGGACTTTGACGCCATCACTAAGGATGTCTTTGCTCAGCAGCGTCGTCGCCGCTTCGTCTGGGGTGCTCTCAAGACTGGAGACTTCCACAGCTGGGACTACCTCGTCCCTGATGACAGCAGAAACATGTACATCCGCTCTCACATGGATCTTGACGACCTTGAGCGTCGTGCTCGCTTCCCTGTTGTCGACACCTATGGTCGTGAGAAGACCATTACCAAGGCTACGACCAAGTTCCCTCACCAAGCCGGCGCTTATGGCCAGTGAGCGGACAGCACCTCATTCTGTAACGAATATTTCTTTGCATTTCGGATCAAGCATGCAAACAGGTTTATACCCATGGTTTCTGAAGCGTTTTCAAGCGGGTCTTGATTTCCAGGCGAGCGAGGCGTATTTGAGCATCGCACTTTTGGCGAGGATTGTATTATTCATAGCATGCTGCATTACCAAAGCGTCGCAAGCAGTTCTTATCATCCAAAAGCATTAGCGTTGGTGTAACGAGGACAAAAGCAGATAGCGACCAAAATTGAATGACATGATTAAAACAAGAAAAAATCGATTTAGGACGGAATATCGTGCGTGTGATACGTTGAAGTGGTGCTCTTGCCCTGCCTCTGCCAAGGTCGTCACACCTTCCCTTTCCGAGCAAGGGACCAAAGCTTCTGTGACAGCTTGACCGGGGGTTTCGTGAAGGGCGTGATTTTGACATGTCCAACAGCACTGTTGCATCAGCTTTTGCCCTGCTGAAAAAGCCGCTGGCAAGTGAGAAGGTTGATATTACATAAGATTGAGGAGATGGATACTCCCAAAAGGTGATAAGACGGTATGCACACGAATCAACAGATTTCATCAAGAGGTAGACCCTGCTTCTGAATGGCTTCAACCATCTTCCCACCTTACTTTCCTTTCTCTACACAACCACACACCACCTAATATGGAGTACTCTCACTATTCAGCCTCGACATTGGCCGTCCACGGTGACGACCCGCTCAATGACTCCACGGATGTCGCGCCTGCTATGCATGTCTCGACCACGTACCGCTATCCCGAGGACCCCGACAAGCTGGTGCCCTTCAGCATGGACGATGTGGTATGTTGCCGTCGCATACCGAAGAGCCATTCCCAGCAACTGACCACATTGGAAGATGGCCGGTCGCGACCCACTAAAGCCAGGAAGTGGCGCCGATCCCCTCATCTATAGCCGCGAAGCTGCTCCCAATACCTCCCGCCTCGAAACCATCCTCTCGCACCTTCTCAAGGGCCCTGCCTTGACCTACAGCTCTGGTCTCGCCGCTTTTCATGCTCTTCTTGTCGCCCTCAATCCCAAAGTTGTTGCCATCGGCGATGGTTACCACGGCTGCCACGGCGTGCTCAGGATATTCCAAAAGCTCACACACTGCAAGATTGTTGATGTACACAACCCGGATACATGGGAAGGCTTAGGTGAAGGCGACGTGGTGCACTTGGAGACTCCGCTGAACCCTACTGGTGAGGCGTATGAGATCGAGAAATATGCCAAATGGGCACATGAGAGAGGTGCTGTTCTGACAGTTGATGCTACATTTGCGCCACCACCACTTATGGACCCGTTCGCTTGCGGTGCAGACTTCGTCATGCACAGTGGAACCAAGTACTTTGGAGGCCACAGCGACATGCTCTGTGGTGTCGTTGCCATCAATCCTGCTCGCCCCAATGCAACCAAAGAATACTGGGGCATGTGGGACGAACGAGTGTTCTTGGGTGCCGTTATGGGCAGTCTAGAAGGCTGGCTTGGTGTTCGCAGCATTCGCACGCTCGAGCTCCGTGTCCAACGCCAGTCCGAGACTACCACAGCTCTGGTCCAATGGCTCGCCTCTCTTCAAGCTGGTCAAGGTCCCAAAGAAGAAGTCGCCATTGTCCAAAAGGCTCTTTCACGCGTCCAGCATGCAAGCCTGCAGAAAGATGATATGCATTGGTTAAAGAAGCAAATGCCTGGAGGCTATAACCCCGTGTTTGCTATCTGGATGGCTGAGGAAAAGTTTGCCAGGTGTTTGCCCAGCAAGCTTAGTCTGTTCCACCATGCCACTAGTCTCGGTGGCGTAGAGAGTTTGATCGAGTGGCGTCGTATGAGCGACGCAAAGATCGACCCGAGAGTACTGAGGGTCAGTATCGGTGTAGAGAATGTAGAGGATCTGAAGAATGACCTCCTCTCAGCTTTCAAGGCTGTCTTGAATGATGCTTGAGGGGTCGAGCTGCAGGTCTGTAACCATATCAGTGAAGCTCGATGAGTGTACTAGAATTGCACCGAGACTCATGCCTCTTTCGTGCTGCTCTTTTCGAAGTATGTACCGAAGGGAAATGGTAGTTTTGTTTGCAACGAGCATGGCAGAACCTCGGGATCTGCACTGCAGCTGTTGACCTCACTTGCGCAGTCCTGCTTCCTGTGTACTCATGTTCGTAGACCTACATGCGCATGAGGGAACATCGCTAGAGGCAGATTGCGGTAGTTCGACAAAGAGAAAGGGTTCTGGATCTTGGCGATTAAGCATCAACTCTTCCGCATGGGAGCCACACCATATTCGAAAACTGACATGTCTTATGGTCAAATTGCTATCTGGAAGGTCGGCAAATTTAGTAGGATGTCGTTGACCTGCATAGACAAACGTGGAGATGGGAGCAATCGCACCTCATCTTGGCTTCAACAAGATGGAGTTCACTGCTTGCGAGAACAGGGAAGTCACGACTGCCTGCACCTGCCTCATTTGAAACCTACAAGATCAAGCGACGCACGTTGCCTCTCATTCATGCTGTCGCTTGCTTTGCTGTGGCTACAAACCATCACTTGTCAGTAGGACAACCACTGCTTCGTGTCTCAATCAAACTGAACACCATCTACACATCGAAAGTGGTAGCATTACCAGAACGTCAAACTCGCTCTGATGTTTTGATCATTCTCAGGACCTTTCCTCATCCTTACCACCATCAAAAACATCTTTCGCGCCTCACCGCGCCTCAGTTTCCGACCAAGAGTAAGTAGCGATTCACTAGCTGTGAAATGCATTCGGTCTCTGGAGCAGTGCTTTCTCTGCTATCTCTACTGGAGCGTCACACGATCCGTTGTCAGTGACTTTAGCATCTTTGACACCTCTTTCAGTAGTCCCATCGCTATTCTCGTGGTCGACCGCGATATTCTTGTCCATCTCGTCGTCGGAACCGTCGACTCGACGAATTCGCCCCGACGTTTCAAGGCCTTCGTTCTTCCATTCGAGACCGTCTGTGTCTAGGTCCGCTGCTTTGTCGTGCTCTCGGCACTCCCACGCTCGCAATTGGGACACAAAATTGTGTGCTTGAGCTGCGATCTTGCTCCTTCCTCTCCACGACCACAACAACCACCAGACCCAGCTCTGTGACTCCCGCTTCCGGGTTCTCGCATCTCACTCAGTCTTCCATTAGGTTTGTCTTGGTGATCACGCTTGTCCCTTGAATCTTTTGCTGAATGTTCGACTGACATGTGCGTGCAGGTCTGGTCACACCTTTGGTCAGTGATTCGCTCTTCACCACGCGATGCCTCGTCTTAAGATGTCAATTGTCACTGGTGACGACGAATACGCCGACGCTCACCTGGTGACCTTGGACGGTTTCGTCATTCCCTTCCACAGGGTCATCTTCAAAGTCAGAGAGCTCAAGGGATTCAAGATCTACATCGACGAGCATTACCGTGACAAACAGGTATCTTGACTCATCTTGTCCATTCCGACTTGCACTTCTGACCAACTATGAACTTCTAGACTCCTATCCCCATCCTCTTCGATGGTCAGACTGTCTGGAGGGTGCTCTCCTTCATGTACGAGGGCACTTACCAGGATGAGGACAAGTCCTTGACCTTCACTAGGGGCCCGCCTCCCGTCTCGCCCTCGGCCTCCGGCAGACTGCGCGATAGTCCTGTGGAGTACGAAGAGGCTGCGTTGACTCAGGGCTTGCACAATCTGCATCTCACCTCTCAGCCTTGCAGATCTGTTACCCTGCTCAAGGCTTTGGCCAGTGCCAAGGTGTATCGTGCTGCCATTACTTGGGACATTGATCGTCTCATGATCGAGGCCGCTCAGAGATTCGGCAGCTTCGTCTCCGGTTCTTTCGACAAGGATGATTTCCCGGCGTTTGTCAACGCTGTCTTCAAGTCAGTTGTTGATTCCGAGAATTTGCTATACGGCAACCTGGTTGAGGAGTGTTTCAGTCATTGCCAAACCCTCGCTGAGAACAAAGCCTTCCTCAGTGTTCTGGAGCACAATGGCAAGCTTGCTGTTCTTCTGTTCCGAAGACTGGCCAGGCTACAGGATACCAACAATGGCAATCCAAGCATGCTGCCACACACTTCTTCGGCCTCTGGTCCCAGCGGCTCCGCCTCTGTCGTTGACTCTTCGGTTGTTGCCAACGTTCAGGCTCAGCTCGCTGAGGCTCTTGATGCCGTCTCTGCTAAGCAAGCCCGTATCGAGGCTCTTGAGGAGGAGACTGCTCGCCTCAAGGAGACTTCCACTGCGGCACAGGATGCCGGTTCTTCCAAGCAGAAGCAGCTCGAAGTTATTGAGCATGGCGCCACCCAAGCCAATGGCCAAAAGACTCCCTCAATCAATCTGGAGGGCCAGATCCAGAAGCTCATGATGCAAAAGGTCAACAAGGATGCTGTCATTGACAACCTTGAGCACCAGCTGGAGCAGCTGGAGCGCAAGAACGTTGAGCTCGGTCACACTCTCACCAACGCCAACAAGCGCAACGCTGAATTGGTACGCCAAATCAACTCTCAACGCACTGGCCAGCCCGACAGCACTATGCATATCGTGGAGCGCAACGAGGCAGTTGAGAACGCCCAGAAGCTGCAGGCTCGCCTGAATACCTCGGAGAACAAGACCAAGGAGCTTGAGGCTCAGCTGGCTGCTCACGCACGGCAGTCCATGATCGCTGCCCCAGTCTTCGTCCCTCAGTCTGTGACCAACAACACTGGTCAGCCCCCTCGCCCTCAGCAACCTCCCCAGTCCTCACAGAATACTGAGCCCAAGCGTCAGATCGAGGGCTTTGGCGAGATGAACGGCACTATGGACATCATTGCTCAGCTGTCAAGCACTGCTCCCGTTGCACGCCCTCCTTCGCCTCTTCCCATGCCCTATGTTCCAACCGCTCCTACCATGGTGGCTCGTCCTGTGACTTCGGGTGGAGTCCCGACCTTTGCCGAGAGAGTTGCGCAGCGTCGTGCAGCTGCCGGCATTAAGGGCGGCGATCAAGAGAGCACTTCTTCAAACGGTGTCCCTCCTCGCATGACCGTGGTCCCGCGTGGTCCCTCGAACGGCTTTGAGCAGCCCATGACCTCTCCCAGCGTTACACCCTCAGCCAGCATCACTGTGGCTGCCGACGCCCCATCTCCTGTCAAGAGGGTCTCTCGTGGTCCTCATGCCCCTGCTCGTAGTGGCACTGATTCTCATTCACCTCTGACCAATGGAGGCCTTCATGCCGCTTCTGGAACCTCTGTTGCCGCTGCCAGCGCCCAGCACAACGGCACTTCCCAGCACACCGCTCATCAGAAGAACGGCACTGCTGCCGCTCCCGTCGGCGCTCGCCCCACCACACACGGTGGTGGTCCTTCTGGCAAATCCTCTACCGCTCTTGCTACCACTACCAATGGTGAGGGCAATACCTCTCGAGATGAGAGAGACAGAATCATTCAGCGCCTCACAAACGACAACAGCTTCCTCCGAGCACAATTGAACGATGCTCGTGCTGGTAAGCCACCCACATGCCCTTTCTCCGTATGATGCTAACACTTATTAGGTCCTGCCAGCAACATCCAGTCCCGCGCTCGCGGTGGTTTCGGCCCTCCTCCCAAGGGTCACTCTTCCGGCGGTGGTGACCGCCTCGAGAAAGTCCTCGTGGCTCTGAAGCAGTATGCTCTGGACCACAAGTCTTGCAACGACTGCAGCATCAACTTCAACTCTCAGTTCAGAGGCATCGTCGACAACATCGATGACCCCAACTTGATCTTGATGTGCAACAAGTGCGGTAACGAGAAGTGCCGCTGGCCCATCTAAGCATGTTCATCTTTCTCGCTGAACAACGGATATGCGGCTGGTGGCCAAATGCTCTTATGCCCATAATCAGGACTTTCTGTCAAGTACTTGCTCATTTTGGTATCTGGCCATGAGGTTGATCAAGACTTTGGTGTGGCGGAATCTTTGCTTCAGTACTCATCAAAGCATGACTGTGGAGCCGGGGCGTAGAAATGGTGGCTTTTCTTCCTTTGGATGGTGAACACTGTCTATAGCTCCAATTTCAATGTCTTGTCTTAATCTTTTGTGTGCGTGACTGATGTGGGCTGTGTTGGCGGCGATTATGCTGCTCGCCATGCCATACTTTGGACGTCTTTCGTGTCTCGAAGAATATGCACTCATTTTCTAGGCAACAAACAGAAACCGCGACGGGCATCAGGTAAGAGTGTATTGTAGTTACTTTGCTCGATCGTACAGCTATACATGACATGTAGACATGACCTTCGTCCTCGTATGCACTCGTCCTTCCTTCGACCTCACAGAGTACCGGCTCAGTTGAGTCCACCATATATATCATTACAACCCCCCTCTCACTCCCCTATTTTAACCCCCCTTCCCTCCATCAACTGCCCTCACTACCCTGACTCTTGTCCCCACCACCAGTACCGAACAACCTCTGAAACCAGCCATTCAAATCAATATCCACTTTGTGGCCAGCCCCATTTATATGTATCTTTTGCAATGTGTGCGTCTTTACGATGATCAAGAAAACAACGACGACGATTGCGATGATGGCGAAGAGGAGGATCCAGAAGGTGCAGCAGAAACGGGCGTAGGAGTGGCGTTTTTTGCGGCGGGTGGTTATGAGCCAGGTTTCTGATCTATTTGGAAGAAATGTCAGGGTTGGGTTGTTGATGGTAGGAAGGACAGATGTTGATTGGGTGAGGAAGGGGGGAGAAGAGGAGGAAGGATGGGAAGATGAGTGGGATTGTCAGGGTGGTTTGGAGGAGGAGGGCCTTACTTTTGGTCGTTTACTTGTGCTTCTGCGTCTTGGTGTACTGCCATGCTGAATCGCTTCCAGAAGTTTGGGTCGCGGGGGACTGCCATTGTGGGTTGTGTGGTTTGGGACTTTTGACTTGAAGTTTCCTTTGCTGATGGATCTTGCTTCTCTTCCAGTAGATGGTCTTGGTGAATAGAGCAGATTGGTGGACAGCTTAGTAGGGTGGGCTCTCTCCGTGGTGTTGAACGCTCGTGCTGATGAAAGGTTCTGAGACGGAGATATCTTTTGATGTTGACTTGAAGTTGTTGTGTATTGAGGTATTGACGGTAGCGACAGTAGGTTGAGTATTCTCCGAAAGACTCTGTGTTACTTTTCCAGGCTTGTGCTGGTCGTTATACTGGTCTGATGTCCTTTTGTTGTTGTTGTTTTTACGGTTGGCCTCGCCGGCTTGTGACGTATATGCTTGAGATTGAACAGAATCTGTTTTTTGCGAGAAATATTCCCAAGAGTCAGTGATAGATGTAAAGCTTGCTCGTCGCTCGTCACGTTGGGTATGATTGAAATTGGCAGCTCCGGGCAGGCCTAAGGAATGCAGAAATGGCAGAGATCGTGATTCAAGGATATGTTCGTGACGCGTATATGCTGCTGGCGGCCTCAATGAAACGAACGTACAAGATCTCGAATCAATCGAGATCTCCAAAAAGCGACAAAACAACAAAGACAGAGTGGTGGAACGGATGAGAAGAGAAAGAAGGAGTATGGGAAAGTCTCAAGAGTTGTAGCTGCGAGCCTTCTCGAACGCTATCCTCATCGACACTAACCTGCGACCTACTTGCGACTCCTTTGGCATCTACGGAGTCATGCTAGTCAGCCGCATGAAAGGAGCTATCAAGGACGAACAGTTGGTTGTTTGCGGCCTGCACGTCGCAAGTGCCAGTCTGAGGCATTTCTGAAACACCCAGGCCAAAATTGCACCATCCCGGTTGCTTTCGGCCTGCTCACTCCTGCTTTCTGCTGTAGACTGCAGGGGTAAGGGAGATACGGGGGTCGAGAACGTGAGTCCTATTGTCCAGCATTGTGTGTTATAGCAATGGAAATGAAGGGAGGGACTGTGATATGGAGTTGAGGTTGTTCGCCGAGAGCGATCGTCGCTTCCTTTTCTTGTTCAAGCTTCGACAGAGAAGAGGGCGACCCTGGTCACTGGAAAAGATGCATTATGCCATATCATATCGCGAGCACGAATTCACCCTCTAGCGATAGATTGTAGATTGTAAGCTATATAAATACATGATAACTTTCATGAGCGAAAATCCTGTCGAAAGAGAGGATGGGACAATGTGGTAAGAAGAATATCTCTAGAACATTTTGGCCCGTACAAGCAACATCAAGGCTGATTACCAGACTTCTTGATGTCTTTACAGTTTCTACCACCATGATGTCTGGTAACAGTGTCAGCTATAGAAACACAAAATTCTACAAAATAGAGTCGCATCTACTAAAAGTGGTCATTTTCATAATCGCCGCCCAGATGACATTGCTGTGGGAGTATGTGTTTTCCCGGTATGTCTGCAGGTAAACGATGGGTGAGAAACAGCAATATTGTCTTGGTTTCGCCAGACTTGTGCAGCTGGTCGAAATGAAGATGAAGAATCAGAATGGTATGGTAGTCTCCTGTGTGTGAGAAGTTTTCATGAGTATGTACCGTAAGAAGGCGTTGCGTGGTCATGGCCTTTTTTCTTAATTGCAAAACCAAAACAAGGGTATTTGTCCCTCATAATCCCCAATGAAGTCGCCATTAACGCCGTTTTGATGCCCGTTTATTCCGAATGGAAGCTCGCCCTAATATCTCTTTCTGCTGGGTTCGGGTGTGGGGGATCTGCTAGCACTCTTTTCGTCTCTTCCTCTTAGTCTCAACCACTTCTTTGTGGCAAGTTCGATCTCGCGGTCTAGTTCGGGTGATGGGTCCTTGCGATGAATGAAGTTGCAGAAGCCACCACGGACACAGCCTTCTCCTGAGTTGAGACGACAACAAGCTTCTCTGAAGTCGGTGACGGGGGAGAGTTCGCAGTAGATGGGACGACCGGCGTACCAGCGCGAGTTTAGGGCGTCGCAGGCGGCTTGGGCGGATTCTTCGTACTTGAAGCGGGCGTAGACGTTGCCGATGAGATCTAGGTTGTGGGTTAGTGGTTGGTCATGTCGAACAGCAGAGAGAAGCACATACGGTCATTGTTGTTGTCACAGACGACAACCTCCTCAATCTCGCCGTACTTGCACATCTCACACCAAAAGTCCTCGTAGAAGGCGTCAAAGTGGTTCTGCAGTTGTTGCGGGTTCATCTTGCTCTTGGGGTCGTATGCGGGGTTTTGGTAGAGATTGGGGAGGAGGATGGTTTGCGAGTATGAGGGCTTGACATGTTTGCGCGAGCAGCGGTCTCCGTGACGGCATGCGCCAATCTTGTAGTAGAAAGAGCAGTTGACCTGGCGGGCAGCTTGTTAGTTGCGAGTCGCGCGTTTTTCGAGACGACTGTGGATGCGCACCTTGTCCTGCTCGGTACCGAAGATGGAGGCGAGATAGTTGGCCATGATGATGTGCTTGAGATGAATGCGCTGAGTCGGGATGAGAGTCAAACGTGACGATTATCTGATCTCGAGCTCGTCGTCGGCTTTGCTGGCGTTGCGGCGCGCACGCGTGGCGACTCTTTTGTCAGCGGGTCGACACTTCTGGCAAGTGTGGCTGAAGTGTGGCTGTTCTTCCAACCTCCTCGCCTTCTTTCCTTCCTCGCTTCTCCTTCTGTCAACAACTGCTATCGCATCTTATCTCGATACGTTCAAGAAGTGAACACTGACTGAAGACCCAGCATCTCGAGAGATCGGTCAAAAACATCACCATGACTCGCCTCTTGTCTACTCCCAGCTTCGTCTGGAGCACAGGAACAGCTTCTCCTTGATTCACTCAGGCATCATTCGAATGTCGTGTATTGTATATTGTGTGGCCAATCTATCGTCGAACAGATTCAATGCAACAAAATTCCAGAACTCCAACTATCCACCCTGTATCCCGGTGCATTCCAATAGCCTGGAAAAGTTCAGCCCTCCAAAAGCTGTTTACATTCCTCGCTCTACTTGCCCGCAATGCTTCCAGAATTGACACTAATGTTATAGCCATGGCCAGGATACTTGCTGATTGACCTCTGCTTTTCGTTGCCCATCACACTCGTTTCGTGCCATCTGCAACGCTCTTTCACCATCTGATTCCAAACAAGCCTCGCTGCTTGGTCTTGACTACTTGTTCTGCTCAAGTGCTAGTAACAATCAAAACACAGCTGCAGTTGTTTGATCTTTACGAAGCCTTTTGAACTTGCAGGTGGTCCATTTTCTCATCGAGAGATGAGGACCAATTCTGAATTTCTGTTACTGTCTGCTTTTCTGTTTCGAGATGCTTTCTGTCAAAGTATGCCTCTTTCGCCTTTCATGGTCGGTAGAGAGACTGACCATTGACCAGCAATCGTCACACCAACAATCGTCGTTACTACTCATGTATCTGCATGCGCAGCTTCGAGCACTGGTGGCTTGATCCCTTCGGGCTTCGTTCTTTCTTCCTCGGCCGGCTCCGTGGCTCTAGGGACTTCTTCTCCGCTGAGCGCGTCTTCATCAAGTGCAAGTGCATCCACCGCAACACCATCAGCAGGGCCAGTCTGTGGACAGTCCTACTCTACTAGTGATGGACCGGATTATCAGGTTGCCTGTGGCCAGACCTTTGGTGGAGATGTCATTACGACTAACCAAAAACGTCAACAAAGCGCTCAATCTTTTCAAGCATGTATTGCATCCTGCGCGAACTTGCCTAGATGTGTGGTCTCTACCTTCCTACTCGGCCAGTGCACTTTACTGTCAGCAATTAGCAGCATTATTAACAGTCCAGGAGCTGTGGCAGCCATCAGAGCCGACTATGTGGCTATCCTAGCTGCTTTGGCAAGCCCCAGTACGGTCACATCAGCCACAGTCCCTCACCCTACTGCGGCCACCGCAACACAAGGCTACTCGTCGGCTATTGGAGATCATCTATCTCAGAGAATCTCGGATAACGCGCCGGTCCCAACAAGCGACAACACAGTAGTTTACGTGACTCCGAGCATCGATGCATCGACAAGCAGCAGCTCTGCGGCCGCCTTTTCATCGCAGATCTCTAATTATATCTCGCAACATCTATCAGGAAATGCACCAGTCCCCACGGGACCTGATACAGTCGTCTATATCACCAGTGCAACCTCTTCCGAACCCTCAGCTGGCGCGTCAAGTACCTCCGGCACATCTGTATCTGCCCTCTTCAACTTTTCCAATTCTCAGCCTGCATCAGCGGTACTCTCTACACAGACTACAATACTGAATATCGATTCCTCGAGTAGCTCTGTCGGTACAAGCAAGTAAGTATATATACACACTGAGACAAAGGACTTGCTGATAAGTTTGACTTTTCTTAGTACATCGGTGCCTCTAGCAGTCTCAAGCAGTATTGCCAGTCTTTCATCCTCAGAAAGTCTTTCTGCAGCATCCTCGTCTAGCTCAAGCATCAGTAGCTCTATTGCTCCGAGTGCGTCCAATATCTTATCGCGTAGCTCGTTGCAAATCGGCTCATCCTCATCGCCCTCTTCGTCCGGTTCAAGCATTGTCATTTCAAACTCTTCTACAAGCTCTGTCACATCCACAGCAAGACAGACATCTTCTCGGTCTGCTTCAGTTGCCACATCAAGCAGTTCAGCTTCTGTACCGTCCGCTGCTGCTTCGCAGACCTCGTCTTTCTCTTCTTCTCCCGTCTCCTCTTCCTCTTTCACCTCCTCCTCTCGCTCTTCATCCGGACTGAGTTCGTCCGGCGCTTTGACGAGCTCGTCTTCGTCTTCGTCCTCCCGTATTGCTTCCCTGTCAAGCACGAGCTCTGTAGCATCTGCGGCACCCACACCAGTCCGCAACTTTGGCAAACGAGGGCTATCTTACAACAAAGCAAATCTAACCATGCCTTTCTCCCTCAGCGGACAGGGTAGTCAGGTCTCTTGGGCTTACGACTGGTTCTACGCGCCATGCTCCACTCCGGGCATGAATGATTGCAACTTCAATCCAGCGCTTGAGTTCGTCCCCCTGCTTTACAACAACGATCCCAATCTTCTATCCCAGTGGCCCACTGCAGCTCAGATCGCTATTGACAATGGCTCTACCGCCCTCATGTCATTCAACGAGCCCGACTACTGCATCGACGGCAGTGCTTGCATGAATGTGTCTACTGCAGTCTCTTTCCATCAACAATACATGCAGCCTTTTGCTGGCAAAGCTCTGATTGGTGCGCCTGCTGTCACCAACGCCGGTGGCACAGACGCCAATCCCGTGGGTTTACAATATCTCCAATACTTCCTCGGTAACTGTACGGGCTGCACCATTGACTTTATCAATCTCCACTGGTACAGTAATAAGTACGCGGGCGCTTCGTACCTAGAATCCCACATCAACTCTGCCCGTGCCATAGCTGCAGGACGACCCATCTGGATTACTGAGTTTGGCTTGAATAGCGAGTTTAGCTATACCGATGCCGAACTGCAAGCTTTCCTGCAGAAAGCTATGCCGTGGATGGACCAGCAGCCTGATGTGGCTAGATATGCGTACTTTATGGACGCGCCTGGGATCTTGATCAATTCTGCTGGTGATGGAATCAGTGGGACAGGTGTCGTCTACAACAGTTTCACCAACAGTACGCTGCAGCCCAACGCATACACTTGATGAGGGAAAATGAAATCGTGTTTCTGGGGAATTGGCGTTTGGGATGCAAGAGATTTTGGAGTAAAGGATAATATAATCTTCACTTCTGACATGATCGATGATAAATTTTCAGAAGCGATGCCCAGTAAGCCTTTTCCATAATTCTCGTACACTCGACCATACATACCCTCCCGATGGAAATAATGCTTAGACGCCTTTGCTCCCAGTACATGACGCGCTCCCATTCTGTCTGTCATCCCGTTCACAGACCAAATGTGCGACGATCGCTCTCTCTGATCTCTTTGTTGAGCTCCTTCAAGTGTCCGGTCCATTCCTCTGCTCTGTATGGTCGCGAAAAGCTTCTCTCAAGCCCCATCCGTTCCTTGAGCATCTCCTGTCTCAGCATTCTTTTGGTCTTTTTCTTTGGTGCTAAGGCTGGCTTAGTCTGCTTCTTAGATTGATCTCTGGTGCCTAGTGTCTTGGTATCGCTCTGCTTGGTATAGTCGTTTTGTTTCGCTGCCATGATTTTACGACGCTTGGGACTTGGTTGAATCACGTCTATTTCTGCTTCCGATTCTGTCATGGCATTCTCTGCGTCTGTCCTTTTGGCTTTTTCGTAGTTGTTGGTTGTGTCGTTATGGCTTGTGTTTCCGTGAGATAGCATTCTTCTGCTCTTTTGGATCTTGTTGAAGGTGAGTTGGGTCTGTCTCATGACTGGAACTCCAACGCGTGAGGTATGCTTCTTCGTGGGTGACTTGACCTTGCTGTCGGTTATAATTTCTTCGTGTTCTTCAACAGCTTCATCTTGAACTTCTGGGACTTTTGAGACCGTTCTCGCCTTCTTGTGTTCGTCGTGCAGTGTTCTTTTTCTCTCCTTTGTTGGACTCCAGGCTCGCTTTGTTGGTCTGGTGACTAGGTCGTTGTCAGAGGCATCGGACTCTGTCTCAGAACAGTCGTGGTATTCGGAATCCTCGGAGTCAGTGGTCTTGCCGTACTTGGCTCTCTTCCAGAAAATTTCCAAATCTTCATCTGACTCGTCTGTCTGGCTGTAAATTGCTTCGCTGTCGAGTGCGTCAGACTCTTTTTCAGAGCACTCCATTGCTTCAACGTCCACAAAGTCTTCAGTGTTGAACTTCTCCCACATGACTTCGACTTCTGATTCTGACTCCAGCTCTGGTTGTACCTCTGGTTCTTCGGCAGGATCCTGAACGACAGGTAAAGGCAAACCAAACATCTCGGATAACATGGCTTGAATGAGATCGGTGCCCTGCTGCACCAATGGCTCTGGCTTACCAAGAAACACATTGACAAGTCTGCAGTGGTTACCCAGACACTCCTTGAGAAACTTAACCGTGTCCACCATTTTCTCATCTTCTGCTTCTTTTCTTTTCTTGGAGTTTTCGGCGATAGTCTTTGATCTGAGCAGAGATCTGACGAAGAGCTCCAGTAATGCCAGTTGTTCTTTGGACTCTTGATGGGCTTTACCGATAGAGCGTAGATGAGTACCCATCTCTTGTAAAGCGTCTTTCGTCTGGGCAAGTGGATGGCTGGAGCCATGCAAGTCTGAAGGATGGGATGTGAAACCGTTGATGTTCATTGCGTGGGAAAGCCTTTCCCATACTTTCTCCAGAGCATCGATTCCACGGCGCACACTATCGTTCACCTTCTTGAGCACAATCATCTCGGGGGAAGGCTCATTGTACTCGATATATGCCTCGACAGCAGGGTGAAAGTCTCTCTGAGACCACTGGCGCCATTTCTCCTCTGCCCATTCATGATCGACGTGGCCATCTCTGTCCAGGTAGACTTTGCGGTCCTCACGATACATGAATCGGCTGGTCCATTCAACAGCACGAAAAGAGCCATCTGCGTCTCGGTGCCAAACAGTAGCCTGGTTCTTGAGGCTCTGCTGGTGGTTCAAAGTGTGAAGTTGGACATCAATTTGAGGGTTCTGTGATTTGGGCTTAGTTGGTGATGTTTTGAGAAGCACGAAGGTTCACTCGCACCTGGAGTCGGGAAAGTCTAGGTTCGGGATCGTTGCTCAAGTCGATCTCCTTGATGGGCTCGTGTGAGTGGAAGGCATGCGACATTTTGTGAGGCACCTCAGGGCTTTCGAGGGTCCGAGCTGTGTATGATGAGATGGCAGTGACTGAAGAATTAATGTGCGGTCAATTTGGACTGAGTCGGTGAAGATGGATAAGTTCGATAGTGAGTGTCTGTCTACGAATCAGTAGACCTTTTCTGCGCCTACTTGGAATGGCCTTCACTGACCCTTGCGTAGACTTCAGCGAAAGATACGAAACAAATAATCAAAAAAATAGCGACCAGTGTGATCCCAACTTGTGAACCAAAACCTTGGACCATCATCTCGAGCTGCCACAAGAATATCTCTTCCAGTTCATCTTCTAGTCTCTGACGCCTGTCTGCTCCTTCTTGCCTCTTCCTCTACGAGGTCGGTTTTGATGGCATCCAGCAGACGTTCTTGAGCTAGCGCGAAGTGGTAAGTGCTTGTCTGGTTGGCAGCGGACATACGGCCAAGTTCGCGGCAGAGGCCTTGAGCCAGTCCTTTGTATACAGGCTCTGTGGTCTCGCTGCTCTCGGTATCGTTGCGAGCTTGCGATACCTGACCGTCTTGCTCGAGACCGCTCTCATTGACTTCCATCTTGTCGGAGATCATGACATTCTGATGATTTTGCATTTGCTGCTAGCGCTGGTTCATCATCTTGTTGTAGGCAGCCATACTCAAGAAAGCTGTCCGATATTCATTGAAGTGTGCTGGTTCAAATGTAGGATATGGATGACGATTACTGTTGAGAGAAGCTTGTATGACTATCTCATGCACCACACGCTCGCTGAATCCAGGGGTGGTGTAGCGGTTTCTTTCAAACTCGAGAAGCGAGTAGTTGCCGCTGAAACGGCGCTGCCAGACGACGAATGTACTCCGGGGGTTTTCATGAAGAATTTCATAGGCATTCATCCAATACAGAATGTCTCGGTTGCGTTCATGATTGTACTAGCGAGGGATGGTTAGGTGATAGACGAGGAACGAGAAGGGGGCAATACGCACAGGTATGAAGGTGCGGTAGATACCATCATCGTACTCGAAGGGTATGCGGGACCCGTCGGCTTGGAACCCACTGGCTTGGGACACGTCCATATCTTTGATATCTGCTGGAAACTTCTTGTTGAATAGAAGCGGTAACAATAAAACTTGAGGGCTGGTCGTCGGTGTTGATGCTTTGTTGTGTGCAGAGGAGAGAAAGTCTGTGGTCGAAGACTCGAAATTTGGGCAAGCTCGAGTTGTCTTTCGTGCCTTCCTCAATGTTCAACCACACGACTTGACTTGGCTATCGTGATAATTAAATCACGCGTCACAGAAAGAAGAAAGTGCAAGGGGAAGAGACTTGGCGTGTTCAATGACGCATGAACATTTTTGGCTGCTTTCTGATTGAAAGGTCGCCTTCGTGGTTCGGCACCTTATGCTTTCCTTTCTCAATTCCTGAACACCGGATGAAAAACCCTCGAGTCTTCTCGCCTCCCACCGTCAGTCAGTCACATGAACCAACGGGACCACCGGACTTTTCTTCAGAGTTCCCCAAAGATCCGGGCAGACAGAATTTCAGTAGTGTGGGTCATCTCCAATACCCCGATGTTTGCCTTTCTGTCGTTCGAGTACCGACTCAAAGGATTCACTTGGTCTTGGTATCAGGCGTAGCCGCACCGACAACGGCGAAGATCTCAGGAGTCATGTTGACCTTTGTGGCATCGAGGACACCCTTGACCACCGTGTCGAAACGCTTTCTGTACTTGTCATTCATAACGCCAGAGTAGTCTCTGAGAGCGACGATTTCCTTGACGATGCCCATGACCATCTCCTCATGGCGCTTGGCTTTGTTGGCCTTGCGGGTGGCGGCACCGCCGCGAGCAGCCTTCTGACGGTTGGTACCCTTGATCGTCTCCTTGCTGTACTTTGTCAAATTATAGGCGCAGAGCTTGTTGTAGGCCTTGCGCTGCTCGGCGTAGAAGTCTTCCATGCCGGTGTACATCTTGTTGTTGGCGTCGATGTTGTTGATGCTGTTCTGACGAGCGACGAAGCAGGCTTGAGCGTCGTTGATCTGGTAGTTGCGATAACCGTCTCTGTTGTCGCGTTCCCAGAATGTGGTGTTGTCGAAAGCCGATTGACAAGCGTTCATGGCGCCCAGGAGGTTCAGGTCGGAGTTCTGGTTGGCCTTGCAGAAGGTTAGCAGTTGGCCCTGGCAATCACACAGTGATGGTGAACTTACTGCCCACATCTCGCGAAGCTGAGGTTCGCCGTCCAGTTTGGTCGGATCAAGCTTGTCATTCTTGATGTCGGTGATTGGCTCCATGTTGGTGGGTTCGATGTTGGTGGGCTCTACGTTGGCCTGCTCGATGTTGGCCTGCTCGATGTTGGCCTGCTCAATGTCGGCAGAGTCCAGGTTGGCGTGATGCATGTAGGCTTGAGCCAAGTTGGCGTAGTCCATGTTGGAGTAGGTCATGTTGTGCGGATTTTGAGATGGTGTCTGATTGCAAATACGATGTTGTGATGAGAGTGAAGAGGTGGTTTCCTTCGTCTCCATGCGAGATCGTCGAGGCGACGACTCTGTTTTGATTGTTGACGAGTGAAACTGATTTTGGAACCGACCTGGTTGATGTAAGCGCTTTCGTTACTTCGCTTCACTTCCACATAGCAACCGTCTTTTCGAGATTTAGGTCAAAACTTTGGGATTCAGACAGATGACTTGACGCGATAGTCGATCTGACTTGACTCCCTCTCGATTCACCTTGGTGTCATTTTATTCTCTTCGATATACTCTCCCGTCAACTATCGAGCATATAGCTCCTGGTAGACATGCAGAGTGTCCTTGACCAATGTTTCTGTTTCCAGTGAGAAGTGTGCCGAGTAGCTGGTTTCCCTGGAAGATTAGCTAACAGAGAAGATTCTGTGCATTTTGATGGTTATAATATTACTGATGTCTTGCAAGGAGAGTCGTTGTTCGATGGTAGGCCTGGGACATTGATTGTTTTCGTGCTGTTATGTATGTATGTTAACTTAACAGTTGATGGGGAGAGTCGTTATTTGTCCTTCCTGTATGTTCTCCTGTTTCTGTAATGTTCTCTTATCGCTCTTGACCCCTGGTGTACTCGTGGAAGGTTACCCGCTTCTTACCCCTCTTACTTGTGTTCTGCCACTGCCCTGTCAGCTCTGAGGCTTCCTCTGGCAGCGTTCCAGTCGATGTAGAGCTTAGTGTTGCCGTCGATCTCTTCGTTGTAATCGGTCACCAGTTTGACTTGCTGATCAAACTCAACTTGTTCAGGGCCAGCAGGAATGAACCTGCGAGCCATTTCGAAAGCCTTTGAGGTCGCCTCGTTGCGAAGCTGAACCAGATGGGCTCTGTCCACCTCATCCTGCTTTCTTCTCTTCCTGGTGTCAATGCCCTTGTCGCTCTTGCTCTTCGTGTTGGCCTCCTTGTTCTGCTGGTCTTCGTTCTCTTCTTCCTCGTCTCTGACACGTTTCTGGCGCTTTCTTGACGAGCTCTTTGAAGCGGGATTGGTGCTGGTTGAAGCAGCGTTGGTACTGGCCAAAACGTTCTGCTGAGCAGGGGCAATCACAGGGGCGGAAGCATTGCCGTTGAGAGTCTGTGGTAAGGCATAGGTATGATGGCCGGGGGGGTATGGTTGCTGAGCGTCAGGGCGGTAGTATTCCCTCGTGTCATCGGCGCCGTGGGTTGGTCTCTCGACGAAGGGCACATGTGAGGCCAGGGGAGGTCAAGATCCGAGGTTATTCAATCCAGGATCCTGATGGATGTCAGTGTTGCTGCATCTCAAAGGCTATATAATGTTTTACAATGGCAGGAGCAGAAAGGTCGTAGTTACTTTCGTATGGATAGTAACCTCCCTGTGTTCGTATTGTTAGCTTGGGTGGCCTTGATATCCAACTGCTGATGATACAACGAAAGCCTCTCTCGTGACAAAGGCTCTCTTGTGTAAGAACGGTGTACTTGCACGAGTTCGGAAGAAGTTTTGAACACTTACGAAGAAAGACTGGCTCTGCTGGTGATCCCTGGTATGGTAAATGTTGTTACCCTGTTTGAGGTTAGCCCCTTACTCAGAGAAGCTGAGGTTGTCTCTGAAAGCATGCAGAAGGATGATATACTTACAGAAGAAGACTGTGCAGGCATAGGGAAATTTTCCCAACTCATCTAGAAAGTGGTAAGCATGTCTGTATAAGAGATGTGGTACAAATCACCTACATCAGGAAGTTGCAGGTCCTGCTCCTGGCCGAAGAAGGGACCAGTGTTGTTGGTCTGCCTTGGCAGCATGATAAATCCGAAGACCGGAAGCAGTCAGCCTTGGAGCGGTGATCAATCACTTACATGGTGCCATCCATCCTGGTCCTGATAAGACTCTTGGCCAAAATTGGACTACATAAAGTCAGCATCAATGAACCACAAGCCCGATCCTTGGGTGTTGGTATAGCCAGTCTGGCGTTTCAGCGACGACCAAGATTTTGACTCCGACAAAGGATCCCTATACACTGACTGGCATCAAATGCAAGGAAAGACTTACAGAGTTGTGTTGAGTTCTGTCAAAAACAGGAGCTGCTGAGCAGTCATGTCCCTGAGTAGCTGTCAACAACTTGATCTTAGAGACGCAACATGGACACTAGCTAGTATCAATAATCTCATTGACTATGAAAACTTACGTAATTGGACTGTGACCAGTTTAGGGATGGTGCTTCATCAATGTCCTATACAACATTAGCATCAACATGACTTGTGCCTAGCTCTTGCGCTTTGGTGTGCCCTGCTTGAGAGTCGTCCGCCGTTGAGAGTGTAGCTCTCTCGATTGAGACTGCGCGAGTAGTGCCATCGCTGAGTGTCGTCAATGGGGAAGAACCACTTACAAAGGTCTGGTCATCCCTAACAGGTGCAGGGGCCTGTGTGTCGTTGTTGCCCTGTTGGAGTGTTAGCTGCTTGTCTCTCGCGATGATGTGGTGTACTAGCCACAGAATGATCCATTTTGTTGTTGACAAATTCCGACTATCGCAATGAATGGACAACAAAGACTTTTCTGCCTGCCAGAACGACGTCCAGCTCGATCGACGGGGATATCGGCGCGCCGAGAGTTAGTATACCAAGTCCCAGGTGACTCGTACGAGGGAGTTCAGAGATATTGTGACCTGGACTTCTTGAACTAGTTGCTTTTTTCACAATTGCAGCTCCATCTATTATCTTGAGTGTAGCTCAAATGTTAACAAGGTCGTGCACACCATGCAACAACCATTACCTGGAAGATTGAGGCCTCAAACATTCATGGTTGATCGGCAAGATGTTTCTCGAAGGTAACTAAGGCCAGACGTGCTCAAAGAAGCTGCCTCTGACGTTTATTCACACAGCCTTTAGTTGAGGGCAGTCTCGAGCCCAAATGAGTCGTCTTCACCCATCGGCCAATCGTGAAGCTCGATTCTACCAGGCCTTCCAGGACCTGCGAGAGAGAAGGTTCCGGGTTCCAAAGCGCTGACCGCTTCGCTGCCACGCTGAGGTAAGCGACCTGAAGCGCCAGGGGCTATAAAACCCCCCTCGAACTTCCTCCTCTTCTTCTTTTTTTTTCCCACGGCGAGGCAGATCTTTGCACTGGTACTGTCCTTCCATGACAGTACTGATGGGACAGATCTGCTAGATTAATCCTCCTTGGGGACAAGGAGGACATGCCTGGCTTCCAGAGACATTCTCTTCGGAGGTGTCTTTTTGCTAGGTGTGAACATCCCTTCGTGTTCATACTGAATTGAATTCAAATCTTTCCACAATGCTCTGTCATTTCTTCTGCTACCAAGCAGTGGTTTGAGCACGCTTGACTCTCTCGAAGACCTGCGCGTTATTGAATCTGCAAGATCGATACTTGCACTACACGTGCGAGTACACACTTGGCTGTTGAGACGCAACTTTGAATGCGTCTTTCTGCCGGGGGTGAACATACGTCAAAGTTTAGACCGACTTGTGGTCCAGATTTTGTTTAGCAACACTCTTCTTCTTTCATCAATACCACGAGAGACGCTTGTGTCGTCTTCCAGACGCAGGCGCTGGCCTGCAAGGTTGAAGCTCCTGGCTCTTCTCTTGAGAAGACACACTCAGCTTTCCAGATAGTGTCGAGGTGTGGACACGCCATTATCCTGTGATACTGACGCAATTCTATGTTTGCTTTGGCGGCTTTGTGACAACGATTCATCTGTTGATGCGGCTCGGGTATGGTTTGCTCTTTATATGTGCCATCACTCCAGACAAAAGCGGTGTGTGACTGCAAGATCAAGAGCTGTGGCCGGCCTCTAGATATATGCCTGGCGCTTGATGATATCCTTTCGAGGGCGGCTTCTTTGTCAAGTGTGGACGTGCTTCTTGTTTGTTCCCGTGGTTCTCCCCACAAACATTGTGTGTGGTTCTATAAATGTCAATCTGTTGGCATGAAATACAGATTTGCCTTGAACCTTTGTTGCAAGAATATTTGCCTAGAGCCATCATGAAAAGAATGTCACACCAGATCTCGAAAATCCAGTCGACAAGACTGCGAAGAACAAATGTTTGATGCTGTGAGGTTGAGGAAGGAGCGGCGTCGGCGTCTCACGTGACATGCCTTGAACCTCGAAAAAAATCTCACTACCTTCACAAAGCTATACCACTGGCATTGATGGACCAAAATATGATTGACAAAGTGACAAAACAATGATTCCGCCCGGGTTCGAACCGGGGACCGCCTGTGTGTTAGACAGAAGTGATAACCAACTACACCACAGAACCAATTGATGTGAGAGTGGTTGGTAAGACGGAAAATGTTTATTTGGTGCTGGGATTGCAGACGCCAAGGCTCTTACGCAACACCCCGCACCTCTGACAAACATTTTCCCAGGCTTGAGTCACGCGAAATCGGTGACATTTATACTACTGAGGTGTCGACGCAGTGCGGTACCGGAGGATCATACCGCATCTCGTCCGTACTCAGCAGTAGTCATGGCATGGCCAGGCAGTGCCGACTTCTCGGGTCTCCACCAGTCTTCGACCTCGACACCCTTCAACGGAGACGTGCCGCAGTCGCTGCAGCAGGTCCAACACCAGCAGCAGCAGCAGCAGCAACAGCAACCCACGCCCTCATCGTCAACGACAGCAGGCCCGCCGAGGAAGAGGAAGAAGAGCGAGATCCAAGATGACACCAGTCCGCCGGCAGACACGTCGGGAGGGTTGGCAAAGGCGCACCCGGTGAAGAGAGCGTGCAACCAGTGCCGGCAGCAAAAGGTCAGACTCTACGCGCGACAAGACGCGTCTAGGTAGAGGCACTGACACGACCAACAGCTACGATGCAACATCCAGACCGAGCCAGAGTTCCAGCCGTGCGCGCGATGCATCAAGCACAACCTGACGTGCGCCATCGACCCAGGCTTCAAGCGCCAGGAAAAGCGACAGCGACATGCCGAGATGGAGCGCGAACTCGAGACGCTCAAGAACGAGAACGCGAACCTGCGCCTGCTAATCACAAGAGGAGGAAGCATGCCCACTGGAGATGCTGCACAACCTCCCGCCTTCCCGCCGCAGCCACCCTACGCCAGTGCGAACAACCCGTTCCCTGGTCCCAACGAGGCAGCTGCTTCGCGATCATTACTCGACCTGGCCCAAGGCGGCATCGACTATCCGACACGAGAGCCGACTCTACACACTCTGGGAAGAGTGACTCTGACCGAGAACGAAGTCATGGACCTTGTCGGAATCTACTTTGCGCGCTACCATCCATACCTCCCCTTGCTGTCCCCTGACACGCCCTACACAGCCTTCTTCGCCATGTCTCCCCTACTGCATTGGACCATTCTTACCATCGCCATGCGTCGTTACGACGGACGCCCTGGACTCTTGCAGGAGCTGCGCCGCTCGTTCACTGACCTGATGTGGTCTACAATCGCCTCGGACCCGCAGTCATACCACATCGTCAAAGCCTTGGTTCTTGTTTGCACATGGCCCATGCCTAGCAGCTCAACGTCTCACGACCCGAGTATGATGCTCTGCGGAACCATGGTCCAGCTCGCCATGCAGTTTGGTCTGCATCGTCCTTCACATGCCCAAGACTTTTCGCGCAATCGCATCGAGTTGCGCGAAGAGGACATCCAGGATCGCATGCACACTTGGGTTGCTGTCAACTTGCTTGCACAGAATACCTCTACTGGTTATGGCATGCCCCAAATTTCGCGTTGGAACTGGTACACTCACGGCTTGCACCTCGATCACATCTCTGGCGCCTTCCGCAATCGCATCCAGATCGAGAGATTTGTCGACAAGGTCACGCGTACATGCTACATCATGCAACGAGATGAATTCGTTGCTGGCGACGAGGCTCAACGCTTCCTTCTTATCGATACTCTAGGAAGAGAATACGAGGAGCTGGAAACATCTCTTCGTGCAAATCACGCTTCACACATCGACATCCTCAACGCGCAAATCGCATGCCTTCATCTCCGTCTCACAGCCTTCTTTGGGTCCCCTACAGCCCCGACGTACAAGTCCGATCTCTCGGCTTTGTACATTGCTGCGACAACAGTGCTCAAGACTTTCTTGGCTCTTCCTCCAAACGTTGGAGTGCATACCCCTGGCGGCGAGCACCTCTCAGGACCTTACCAATGCTTTGCGACCAACTACATGATGCAAATGCTCTTGGCCGCAGGCTTCACCTTGATGAAACTGCTCAACTCATTCTTCTCCAACAAAGTCGACGTCACCAGCGGCAGAACCCTATTCCTGCAAACCGTCGCCGCCCTCCGCAATCTCTCCGTCGCACCCAACGACCTCCCCCAGCGTCTCGCCGAAGTCCTCGCCCAACTCTGGCAAGCCAACGGCGGCGGCTCAACCAACAAACTCTACCCCGACTCTCCAAACTTTATCCAAGACCCAGAACACTCTCTGCAACTCAAGGTGCGCTGCAGAATGAGCATGAGCCTCCTCTACGACAGCGTCTGGAGATGGAAAGACCATGTCGGCGCCGGCGCGTCAAAGAACCTCGATCGCGCTATCCAGCATCCTACTATCCCCACTGCTATCCCTAATGCGGATATGAGTACCAGTGAGGCGCTTCCGCCGTCTACTATGGCGCCTGATCAAGACTTGACGCTGAGCGGGCTTGAGAATTGGGAGAATTTGAACTTCGCGGCTAATGCGCCGTTTGATTCTTTGGGTTGGGCGTTGGATGGGTTCTTGGATATGCCGGAAGGGTTCATGGCTTAGAACTGCGGTGTCAGAAAACGTTTTGATTGGAGTAGCAAGAGCGTAGTTTTTTCCTTGTGTTTTTGGGTGCGGCAAGGAGGTGTTTCTTGTAGCGGTGGCTTGTTTGTTTCTTTGCTTCAACAGCTTTTACTATTTATTCCCTTTTTGCGGTATTGATGGGATGGCGGATGATGGATGATAGGAGGACGAAAATAAGATATAGATGAATTCATGATCAACTTTTGCGATTCCATATCTTGTGAACTTGAGTAATAGAGTTGAGATACAGGTCAGAAAACATGGATGAAGATGATCGAATGCCCTTTCTGTACCAACTAAGGATAGATACGCTAGTGATACAACAAAAAATAGCGAAGAAAACGAGCCCAGACGAAAGGGTATCTCACCAGCAAACCCACCAAACGCCAGCCAGACAAGCAAGACTCCACTGCCTGTCACCCAGCCAAGAGAACGCCTTTTGTTTTTTCACGATTTCCTTCTTTGTTCATCGCAATTCTCCGCGTGTACCGGTGCCTCTTTCGCGTCTGCGTCTCTCGCGCTCTCCTCTGCTGCTTTCGGCTGCACGATCTGCTTCCATCTCGTCGTCGACTTGTCTTCTGGCAGCATCCATCTGTGCTCTGCTGGGAAGACTTTCCATGACAACGCTGGGCGCGTGCTTGATATACCTCAGCTCTTCATGACAGTGTTCGACCAGCAGATCCAACTCTTTTTGCGTGACATTGTTCTTGTGGAAGCCCGCGAGCTCGGGGTATAGTCTGCCGTCGCCGTGTTCCTTGCCCATGAAGGCTTGAGGGCGAGGGACAATGTGCATGGGCAGTTCTTCGCTGAGGGTTGCGCCGACTGCGAGTGCGGTTTCGTGGGTCCAGGCGCGAGCGACGTTGCGAGCCGTGTAACCGCCCCCGCCGAGGATGAGAAGGGGTACGCCAGCTTTCTTGACGAAGGCTAGGCACTCGCCGTGAGCGCGGATGTTGAGGTTGAATTGACCGAGTCGATCACCGCCGAGTGAGTCAGCACCGCATTGCAGGACGATGGCCTGAGGGCGGAAATGCTCGAGTGTACGACCAGTGATGGATTCGAAGAGGTGTAAGAATTGATCGTCGTCGATACCCTTGGGTATCGGGACGTTCAAAGCAAAATGGTTGCCAATGCTGTTCTCGTTGCCGTTGCTGTTCAGCGCACCCGTGCCTGGGAAGAACAGATGCTTCTCCTTGGAATCCTCATCGATTATACCGTAGCGATGGAAGGAGAGTGTCATGACTCTGTCGCTGCTTGCAAAGGCTTCTTCGACACCGTCGCCGTGGTGGACGTCAATGTCGATATACAGAACACGTTGGTGGCATTTTAGAAGCTCCAGAATACCCAGGACAATGTCATTGATATAACAGAAACCTGAGGCTTCGGATTTATGCGCGTGATGGAGACCACCAGACCAATTAATAGCGATATCAGATTGGTTGTTTGTCAAAGCTGACACAGCTTCCATGGTGGCGCCAGTATATAGAAAGAGATATTCTTGCATTCCATCAAAGACGGGGCAATCAGCACCGGGTGATGGAGACAGGTTGAAAGGGCCCAGCTTTACGAGATCTCCAGGGTAACTCGGCGGGATCCTGTCCTCGTAGATGAGAGAGAGTTCGTTGAATGTTTGAGGCGAGACTTTGGAAAGAAAATCAACGTAGTCTTGGTCGTGGAAAGCAGCGACAGTCTCTTTGCTTGCGGGAAGGGCGTCGTAGTTGTCCATTGCGAACTGCAAGCCGTAGCCCATGACGAGGTGTTTGGTCAAAGTCAAGCGCCAGGGCTTCATGGGATGTGTGCGGCCGAAGTGCATATTTTCGACGCGACGGTTGTAATGATACGATACGGTGTAGCCGTGGGGACGCTCGATGCCATTCTCTTCGACTTGCTGCATGATCTTGTCGCGCAAAGTCCTCTGTCTCTCAGCGTGTTCTTCCTCGCTGTCGTTCAATGGTGGCGTCGGTGGAGCTCCGGTAGGATGTGGTAGGTGTGGCTGGCCATTTGGACGTCGTGACGGATCCCATTGCTGTACTATGGCGTCGCGCATGTTCTGGCGAGGAATGCCATTATTCTGTCGAACCGACATGATTGGAAGCCTTTTCAAGGCAGATCTGTTCTTGTGGCCCAGAGAGTTGTAGTTTGCTGGCGCGACTCTGAGCGGCAATCTGGTGGGTGCTCTGGCTGGGTCGACCCGTGGATTGTTGGTTCTGCTGAAGGATGGAGGGGCTTGCTGGTCGTCTCTCAGGTAGTAGGATCCGGTATCATTATAGTCGTCGTCGTCGTCGTCGTCGTCGTCGTCGCTATCGTCGTGTGAAAAGTCACCGTCGCTCAGTGAGTGGTAGCCAGGGCCATTGTGCTCGTCGTCGCTGCCGTTGGACAGGGCGTCTTGGTCGTGCTCGTGTGGAGTTTCCAGAACATGGTCTTCGTCTTCGTCCCCACACGACTCGGCGCGACTCTGCTCGGCGATTCTGCGCGAGGCTTGGCGCGCCGCTGCTCGCATCTTGTCGCTTCGGGTGATGCTCTGTTGAAAATGCTGCTCAAATAACCAACAAATTATTTCAATTCGACAAGTGTGTTGCGGAAGAGTTGGAGTACTCGTAGACGGTGGTTTTGCTCTGCAGAATCTGTTTGTTGTTCTGCGTCTTTCACTTGCTGGCTCCGTTTGTGAAGTCGCGACTTCTTCCATCTTCACTCGTCGACCACCTTCTCCAGCAACCCCAAACTCATCGAAAACCATCGTTTTGCGTCCAGACATTTTCCAACATGGCAGCAATCGGTACTGATGATGCTGCCACCGTCTTGGACCAGTTTTGCCACGATGGTAATCACTCACTTCGCTTACCCACAAGCAAATCGCAAACTGACTTGTTGCTCAGTCGCAAACTTGCCCGCCGAGATAGCGCATTTACTGGAAGAAATTCAAGCCAAAGATCAACATATCCAAGACTTGCGCGAAGTCATCAACTCGCGCGACAAGCAAATCCAGAACTTTGTCAGAGCCCAGGGTGGCCATGTCAAGAATCCCAAGGAAGATGGCCTCACCAAAGTCATCATGGCAAACTTTGATCGCATTGAGATCCTGCAAGCCGAGAAGTTGGGTCTGAGCGAAAAGGCCATGAGATTGGTATGTTGTTGACTACTACCACTTTTCGCATCTGCGCTTGAGTACTGACTTTCCAAGCTCGACCGAAATGTGAGAAGATTCGACGTTAAGTTGCGTGATCTTGTCAATAGCGAACAAATGCCTCCAGACCCAACATTGCCATCACTGTTGCAGCCCGAAGCTGGCAGCCTTGCTACAACCAACACTCCATCCGTAGCCGCCGCCATCAACTCGGCTCAATCTGGTGGTGCGCCTAATGTTGCGAATGCCGCCATTGCTCGTTTACATGCTACTAACCAACGAACATCATCGCCCCTAAATGCGCAAAATGCCCTACTCAACCAAGCACATCTCAACAGTCCGTCGGCAAGGTCACAGCGGGAAAGCAGCGCTGACGCATCCAAACGTCGTCGTCTTAACAGCTCCATGACTGGGAACATTCCAGCTACTGCTTCATCTCTTAGACAGTCCTCACTCGGCCCATCTTCTGGTACTCCAAAAGCCGGCACTCCCGTTCCAAGTTCTAGTCGTGCTGGATCCGCTCAACCTAACAAGAAAGCGCCTCACAACAAGAAGATTGCGCCGCACCAGGCGTCCGCGCCTGGTTCTAACAGAAAGCGTATTCGATCTGGTAACGCAGCTTTGAAAAAGGGAGATCGCAAGCGTCATCTCACCTCACCAACACCTTCTTCATCACGGGGCAGTGTCAGTCCGACGCCGTCGACCTTGCCTCTTGGAACAGATGGTACTGTAGAATCACGCTCGCGTCTGCGCGGTACTCGAGCGGCTTCTGCAGCATCTGACGAGGAAGGTGAAGATGCCGAACCTGATGCTGAGGGAGAGGAGGATGACACTCAAGTCTATTGTGTCTGCCAGCGGGTGTCATTTGGTGATATGGTCGCCTGCGATAACGATGACTGTCCACATCAGTGGTTCCATTGGGGTTGTGTCGACCTCAAAGCAGAACCCAAGGGCGAGTGGCTCTGTCCACATTGTCGTGAGCTTCCTCGCAGCAAAATTGTCAAGACTTCGGACAAATGATCTTCTCCCAAAGAGGCACAAGAGGTCATTCAGGCTTTATACATCCAGATAGCACACTAAAACGACTTTCATGACTAATTTTTCAGTGTACCTATGCAAACTTCCCTGCCAACCTGCTTCGGAGTGCTCTCCATCAGTATCACGGCACCATGGGCATTGCAGGGCTGTTGCCTGCTGACGAACCAAACGTTTTATCACGCCGAATCGCTCCGGGCGCGACTGTTGCCAAACCGCAGATTCTCCATAGTGGGCAGTGGTGTAATAAGACACTTCGGGTTGTTCTCGCTCTTGACACTCTGAACGACGGGGTTGACTCGCTCAAGACGTTGCCAACACTGAACTCAACGAGGCTGTCAAACCGAACGTCATCTGGGGCTAGGGCTGTCCAGCTCGGGATTTGCTCTGTCAACAAATCCTATTATCCCCTGCATGAAGAAGAGCAGCAACAAGAAGTGGTTCGTCAAGGACCCTTTGCAGCTATTGTATTGACAGATAATAGCTACGTCTTGGTCTACAAACAAGTGTACTCTACGTGTGTGCTTGTCAACTAGCATACGACCCATCTGTGGTATGCATGCGATCCCGATCCCGATTCGAGGGCCTAGATTTAAATTAAGTGCCGAGTCCGACAGGCCTCACAACAGCGAGCACGTCCGTTTTACCACTTCCCTGTTTGTAACACGATCATATCCTAACACATTTTCCCAAATAGACAGAGACTCTCGCATTCCTATTCTTCTCATTGCGCAACTTACAGTCATGAATGCTGCCAGTCCGGCCAAGCAACAACCTGCCCTGGACCCCGGCAACGCCACACGACAGGGGATAATCTTTCGAACACACACGGGAGATCGACGCCTGGATGAGCATCTGGGATATATCCGAAGAGTCAAATGGGCTTCCACATCTCTTGGACCACTGGAATCATGGCCCGAGGAGTTGATACAACTCTGCCATATCTGCTTGCTGGATCCGCAACCGCGTCTTCTCATTCTTGGATCAGACCGCGTGTTGTTCTACAATGAAGCCTACGCGGAGATGTGCGGTAACAAGCATCCAGACGCGCTGGGCCAAACGCTCGTCGAAGCTTGGGGTGATATAGCCATGGACGCAATCACCACGCCTTTGGCCACCGCGGAAACTACGGGACTACCAGTCGAGCTCAAGGATCAACCACTGGTGTACCGGCGAAATGGCTTCCTCGAAGAAGTCTATCTATCTTGGACGGTCATACCATTGTTTGGTTCCATTCCAGGGTTTTATGTAACCTTGACAGACGTGACGGAAATAACACTGGCAGAGAAGCGGCGAGCTGCTCTCCGAGCATTCAACACTGCTTGGGATGTTTACAAGGACCCCAGCAAGTTCTGGCAGAGCATACCCAAAAGCCTAGCTTTGGATCCTTTTCTTTTCCCTTTCGCCTTCCTCTACGTTGCGGGTTCGGGTGCAGGCTCGGAGAGCTCTATCGACACTTCCCCGGAACCATCTATGCGGTTCAAGCTAGAAGGAGCTGTTGGAAACCCGACAACAATTTCGACGTTACCAGAAGAGCTAGGATCCGACTACTTTGCCTTGTACTCGGATTTGAAAGGCCCTATGCTAATTCGACAGGACAATGCTGCTGGTCCAGTGCGGTCTTTGTCAACACAAGATTTGATTCTTGTTCCAATACGATCAAATCGATCCCAAAAGACTATCGCGTATCTTTTTCTCGGGACAGACCCCAAGCGGCCTTACAACGATAGATATCGAGAATGGATTCAGGAATTTTCCAAATGTCTGGATAATGCTGTGACGGACGTTCTCCTGGCTGAGGAGGAGAGACGCAAGCAACACTACCGAGCCGTACAGGCTGCCAGGGAGCAACATCTTCTAGCCACCGCACTCGCAAATCGTGACAGAGAAGCGGTAGCCGTGACCGATCAATTTCAACGTACACTCAAGGTTGTGGACATGGCTGGCGTTGGCATCTTCGAGTACGATCTCGAAGGTCGGCTGATATACGCCAACGAGGCTTTCAAGGCCATAACGCACTGTCCACCCGAAAACATGAATTCAGACAAGTTGGTCTTTCTCGACATGACATACCCGGAAGACGCCGAGTACCTCATGTCTAGATGGAACTGCGCCGCTGGCGGCAAAGCTTGTACGTTTGAGATGAGGTTCAAGACTCCCGACGGCCATGGTGTCTGGGTTCTTGCGGCCGTGATACCGGTATTCGAGAATGACGTCGTTACGAGTGTGTCTGGGTGCATCACAAACATTCACGATACCAAGTTGAGAGAGACAGAGTCCGTACAGCGATTGCAAGCCCTCGAAAGAGCCAAGTCGTGGGAGCGGCGTTTCGCGAATTTTGCCGAAATGGCTCCTATTGCCATCTACTTTGGGACACAGACTCAACACCAACTTTCTTACTGCAATCAAGCATGGTTTGAGATGACTGGACATCCGGTTGTGCCTTTTGAACAAATCAATTGGGCAAGTATAATCTACGAGGAAGATCGCGAACTCGTCAGGAGCCACTGGACTCGTGTGTTTGACACCGAAACACCTACAAACGTGCAATTCAGACTGAGAAGAAGCTGGGTCGATGGGAATGGAGTGACCATAGGTCCTGTGTGGGTCACTGCATCCGCGCTGCTTGAATACAAGGAAGATGGAACTGTCAAAGGTATCATTGGCACCATGCTGGATATCTCGGCACTAAAGTTTGCAGAGACGGTGCAGCAGATGAAAGTGCAGGAAGCCATGGAAGCAAAACGACAATCCTCAAATTTTATCGACATGACATCGCAGTAAGTACGACTTTGATATGCTGAAAGAATATTGCTAATATTTGTGCTTGTAGTGAGGTATTTCTTTTAATAATTTGTGTAGTTCTTGTCAACTTGCTGACTCCTAGCAGATCAGAAATCCTCTTGGTGCAGTGTTCCACTGTTCTGACGCCGCGCAAGAGACTCTGTCCGATATGACCGTCCTCGCAAATCGCCTGGCCTCCACTACGGAGTCCAAGATGGGCGAACAGCTGCGAGAACTCATCGCGAGCGGAGTTGATTCTATCAACACAATCATATCCTGCTCGCAACATCAGAAGAGGTGAGCGATCACAAGTACAATCACACACATCAAGACAGTGCTGATCTATCTTTGCTAGAATCGTGGACGACATTCTCGTGCTCTCAAAACTCGACTCAAACCTCCTCCAAATCTCACCTTCAGCCGTCCAAGTCACGACACTCTTACGTGACGTGGAAAAAATGTTCGAGGCCGAATCCCAACGAAGCGACGTCCAAGTCAAAACCGAAGCTCACACATCCCTCACCCAACTGAACGTAGATTACGCAATGCTAGATCCAGGCCGCGTCCAACAAGTCCTGATCAACCTCCTCACCAACGCCATCAAATTCTGCAAAAAGGAGAGCCAGCGAAAAGTCACCATCCGCGTTGGCGCGTCCAAGATACGGCCTTCGGAGAACGTGCTTCCGGATGTTGATTTTGTGGTTGCGCACAGTTTGCACGATTGCGCGTACGATGATCCAGAGTTTGAGGATAGGAGCTTTTATCTTTGGTTTAGTGTGGAGGATACGGGGAGAGGTATGTCTGCAGACGAGAAGAGCCGTATTTTTGCGAGATTCACTCAAGGTTCTCCTCGCACGGAATCGGAGTATGGGGGTTCGGGGTTGGGTCTGTTCATCTCGCGTGAACTTGCAGAGCTTCAAGGTGGAGAGATTGGTAAGTTTTTTGCTTCGTCCTCTTGTGCAATACCCATGCAGTACCGACTGACTCCGTCTCTTTCTAGGCGTGGCAAGTGAACTCCACGTGGGCAGCACATTTGCCTTTTTCATAAAGACCAGACACACCTCACCGCCCGTCACAGCAGCAACCTTGACCCCCCAACAAAGAAACCAAACAGACACACAACCCCACGCAACCACAAAATCCGACATCCACATCCTGATCGTCGAAAACAATGCGGTAAACCAAAAACTGCTGCGCCAACAACTCTCCAAACACGGGTTTTCAGTCAGCACAGCCGACAATGGAGTAGATTGCCTGTCTGCCCTGCAAAACACAAAGCTTTATCGCTCCAATACTTCTGCTTCTGTGTCTGCGCCATCGGTTATCTTGATGGATATAGAGATGCCATTGATGGATGGTCTGCAAGCTACGAGGGAGATTAGAAAGTGGGAGGCTGAAGGCAAGTTGAGTGGGCATGTGCCCATTATTGCGGTATCGGCGAATGCGAGACAGGAACAGAGGGATGGGGCTATGGAGGCTGGGATGGATGATAGTATTAGCAAGCCCTTCAGGATTGCAGAGTTGGTGCCCAAGATCGAGAGGTTGGCTGGTTGGACGTGAGGAGCAAGAAGGGAATGGGTTGTTTGCATGTGGATGGGAGTTTTGCATTGGGATGGCGTCGATATCATGGAGTTGTTGGATGGGGGGCGGTGGGTTGGGTGCATTTGGACAGGGAGGTTTGCATAATTTTCAGTATCATCTTCTGAGATATGCTAAGGCTGCAGAAGCGTTTTGGTTCTTCAACATTTAGCGTTGCAGAAAGGCAGGATAGAGCAGCTATAAAGGAAAAGCACTGCTGGCTTTTCATTCTGTTCTTTCTCTCATCCATCCGCTGGGACACTCAACGAACATGCCCTCTTGCCTGTTCTGGCCACACGTCCGACACATTGCCTCTTCCGGTGACCACAACACACATAAGGCAAATAAGACAATCGCGTCTGTAACCGTGTCAACAGTTGCTATCATTTCCCGTGCCACGATCACTAAAGGTGGAAGCTGAAGCAACGCACGACGTTTTTGTATTCGACATTGACTTGCCCCAACACTATTAAAAACACAACATGAACCAAAAATTCTACCGCATTCTCCTCATAAACACAATAGGTGTAAACACTCGTGCATTCCCGACAAGCCAACATATATCTCTTTATAACCCTAAGACAAGTATCGCGTGTCGATTGTTTAAGCACCTCGACAGTTTTTCTTTGTATCGCAGTCCACGTACCCTAGATGAGTTCTCTACCCTGAAGTAACGCAATCTAGAAGCATAAATCACGGAGTATGAAGCCTGCAACGATGAGACTATGGTCATCGGCCTGATTCGCGATGTCGGCTATTGGGCGCATCGTCTGCTGAGTAAATTGTACGATTGATGATATTGGCACAAAATGGCCTGTTGTTTATCATGGTTTGTTCGTTGGTAGAGAGAGAGGTCTTGATTAATTTGTATAGAGAGACGGTGTTTTGGGATTTATATGGCTATGCTTTAAGCACTTTGTTTGATATGGCTGCATTACCTGGTCTTTATCGATTGGTTTTGTGGTGGGGTTGTTTGTTACTTGTGTCTAACACACAGGCGGCCCCCAGTTAAGCCCGGGAGGAATTGTTGTTTTGCTACTTTGCGAATCATATTTTGGTCAGTCAATGTCAGTCGTATAGCTTTGTGAGGCCTGGATGGGTGTTATCTTAAGCTTGTGATGCTCCGACGCCCGTTGGTATTGACAACTGCTCTAAGAGAGACTACAGCCGACGAGACTAGGAAGTACCGTTGAATTCGTGAATGACGGAATAGAAGGTGTCGTTGCTTGAACATGGAAAATATGAGTTACAACAAGGGGAGTTTTTGAGGCAGAAAAGGGGGATGAATCGTGTTCCCAGAGGAACAGGCTTTTGACTATTTGGTTGTCGTCTATGATATTTGTCCTCCATGCTCGCTTGTGGCTTGTATTTGAGCCCAAGCTTTCGTTTGCATACGGCGAGCATCGTGGCTCTAGCCGTCGATATAGTCATACGATCGAGGTGACGGGCATATGATTCATACCATGTGTGAATCTGACATATGTCTGGTGATTTGTTGGTACATTGGCGTGTCTAGGACGGCCTTGTACATGGCTTTTGGCATGTCCTGAGGGCTGAGCGTTGGGTATACAGCAGAACTGTCACATTTTATGTGGCAGTCAATATCTTCAGGTGACAGTCTTTTGCAGCAAAGAGTTGCCGTGCTGACGGACAATGCCATCGAGGGTGTTTCTGATTTGCTTGCAGCCATCGACACCGACAGCAATCATGGCCTCGAGACGAGTGAGCTGGACCCTGGTCTCCATCATGAGAACGCTGATCTTGTCGTCCGTGCCCAGAGTTGCGACGGTCAGGAAAGGCAGCTCTTGCTCTTCCATGCCGTTGAGATCAAGCAGAGGGTCGGCTTGCTCATCGTTTGAAGCGTAGGACGCGGTGCTGCCAGCTGTACAGGCTGAGATGTAGTCGGTCATGGGGATACCGGCGTCAATAAGAGCGAGGGTCGAGGCATTGATACAAGCGGCTAGCAAGGAGCCGTCTTGAGAGAGGATGTGCAGGTTGATGGTGATTGTGCTGTGAGGGTACAATTGGGTCGAGAGGGTGTCTGCAAAGGCCGAGGCGATTGTATGCTGCATCTCGCTTGTGCGTCTGAACATTCGGTCAGCTCCTTGTCGCATTGCGGTACAGTAGGCGCAACTCACTTGTCACCTTTTCCACGTCTCTTGCGCTCAACACCGCTGAAGCCGGCCAGGCCAATCTCGACCTCAATCTTTGCTTCAGCATTGCCCATGTTTCCTCCACGTCGCGATTCGGTCGGGCCAGTGACTGTGCAAATGACCTTTGTGTTGCCCATCTCGAGGTAGCTGGAGCCGTCGGCGGCCGCCTGTGTCGACATTTGTCCGTGGCATCGTCGCAATTCATTCCATCGTCTTCCGTCCAGGCGCAGATGCGCAAGCGTGTATGATGATGTGTCCAACGGCATTGTCGTGTGTATGTGTGTTTCGATGCTGCGACAATAATTAATCTTTCCTATTTTGTCGTCATTGCCCATTCAACTCTCCGGATGAACCTCGGCAGGTCGCGTCTTCCGCGCTTCTTTGGTGTTTGGCTTGGATGCTGCCTTGGTCTTTGTCCAACTCGTTCGTTCCAGCACTTTCACAGAGTGACAAGGCATGTTGCCATAATGTCGAACCGACTCTGCTGTGCTCCAACACCATTCACACACCATATGCCCCCCTGAAACATCAAACTTCTTCCTTTCCTTACATCAATTGCCATGTCTTCATACAAGAGCGCCACCCGCTCTCACATGCGTGACCACCAGCTCCATCGTCAAATTGAAATCATGGACGAAGGAGAAGCCAGTGATTTTTCTGACCTCGACATTGTCAAACACACCGCCAGACAAGTCAATCTGCTTGACACTTTTCAGAACTCTGATGGCACAGACAGCGATCTCCTGAATTCCGACGACTCTGTTGGAACAGCTGCGAGGAAACGCCCAAGAGATGAACAAGGTGACCGTCTTGCTTTTGATGACGACGAAGATGCTGGAGAGGCCTACAAGAAGTTCAAGTCTCGCAAGTCCGACCAACGCAAAGCCCTCGCCGCTCGTACCAAAAGGGCAAAGGCAAAGGCTAATGCCATGGTGGGCAAGAAAAAGAAAGCTCTACTCGATGACCAGAAACCAAATCAACGCAAGTTCCACAAGAATGACACCTATGCCACCGACTCTGAAGACGAACCACCTGAGAGTACCTTGCCTGAATTCTTGCAAGCGAGAAAGTCCAAGTGGAACCAAGATCGTGCCAAAAAAGGAGACGACATTCTGGCGAGGCCTCCCGACTACGATGGTGTCTATTTCAGCGACGACGAAAGACTTGAAGAGCTGCAGGAACGCCCTGTCCTTCGCGATGCTGAAGTGTCCCGAGATTACAAGGATATCGAATTGCAAAAGTCAGAAGGTGTCATTCCTGCCCCAATCGCCCAATGGCTGCGAGACTACCAGATCGACGGTGTCAGGTTCCTCCACGAGCTCTTTGTCTTCCAAGAAGGTGGCATCCTTGGTGACGACATGGGCCTGGGCAAGACTATCCAAGTCATCGCCTTCTTGACGGCTGCCTTCGGCAAGACTGGAGATGAGCGAGATTACAAGCGCATGCGCAAGATGCGACGTGCTGGTCAATGGTACCCGCGAGTCCTTCTCATCTGTCCTGGATCTCTCATGGACAACTGGAAGTCTGAATTTGATCGTTGGGGCTTTTGGCACCACGATACCTATCATGGAAGCGGCGCAAGCCGCTCATCCGTTCTCTCCGCAGCAAAACAGGGCAGGCTCGAGGTCATGATTACAACTTACACTACCTATCGCAATCATCGAGGCGAGATCAACATGGTCGAGTGGGACTGTGTCGTCGCAGATGAATGCCACACCATCAAGGAACGAAGTTCTGAGATCAGCAAGGCCATGAACGAGGTGAACGCCTTGTGCAGAATTGGTCTCACTGGCACTGCTGTACAAAACAAGTACGACGAATTCTGGACTCTACTCAACTGGACCAATCCTGGCAAGTTCGGAACCATGGCTGAGTGGAGACAGAGTGTTAGCGGTCCGCTCAAAATTGGACAATCACACGACACCACCTTTGCACAACTGGCCATTTGCAGGAGGGTTGCAAACAAGCTAGTCGAGAACCTATTGCCACCATACTTCAGACGCCGAATGAAGTCCTTGATCGCTGATCAACTGCCGAAGAAGACCGACCGTGTGGTTTTCTGCCCACTTTCTGACGCTCAATCCGAAGCCTATATGAACCTTGTCGATAGCGACAAGATTGACTACATTCGACGATCTTCCGATTCTTGCGACTGCTCTTCCGGCAAGAAACGAGGCTGGTGTTGCTACATGGAGATTCCTGATCGTGGCAAGTGGCAGCATCATGTATTTCCCATGCTCATGACACTGCAGAAGCTTGCAAATCATCTTGCACTCCTCTGTCCTCAAAGCAAGGACTCTGAGGAGATGCAGCACAAGGAGTTGGAAAATCTGCAGCTAGCTCTTCCTGACAATTGGCTTGAGATGTACCACAACCGTGACCAAATCACCAACTACGCCAACGCAGAGTATTGTGGCAAATGGAAAGTGCTGCGAAAGCTGCTCAAGTTCTGGCACTCCAACGGCGACAAGGTTCTCGTATTCAGCCACTCGGTCCGTCTTCTGAAAATGCTACAGATGCTCTTCAAGTCGACGACAAGCTACAATGTCTCATATCTTGATGGAAGCATGAAGTATGAAGAGCGTACCCGAGAGGTTGACGACTTCAATGCCAATGCGACCCAGTTTGTCTTTCTCATCAGTACGAAAGCTGGTGGTGTAGGTCTGAACATCACCTCGGCCAACAAGGTCGTCATCTTCGACCCAAACTGGAACCCCAGTCACGACCTCCAGGCTCAAGATCGTGCCTACCGCATTGGCCAAATCCGTGACGTCGAGGTCTTCCGTCTGATCTCTGCTGGCACTGTTGAAGAAATTGTCTACGCCCGTCAGATTTACAAGCAGCAACAAGCCAACATTGCCTACAATGCATCTACCGAGCGCCGTTACTTCCGCGGCGTCCAAGATACAGCAGACAAGAAAGGTGAAATCTTCGGTCTTCTAAATCTCTTCAGCTACGAAGGCGAGAATCTGGTCCTTCGCGACATTGTCAACAAGACGAACATCGCAGAGTCCAAAGCCGGTGTCAGCGTTGTCGGCCTTGACACATCTCAAGACTCTGCCGACGATGACAATGACGACAACACCATGGATCGGGAAGATGCTGCAATCTCCCAACTCGCCGCCGAAATCACCGGCGAAGGCGGCAAGAAGAAGAAGAAACACGACGACGAACAAGACACCGAGATCAAACGACAAGCTCGCGCTGTGCAAGCGATCCTCAACATGGCCGGTGTCGAATACACACACGACAACAACGATGTCATCGGCTCTTCCAAGATGGAAGCCCAGCTATCCAAGCGCGCCATGGCCGCCGGTACAGACTTTGACCTCTCCAACGAATTCGCATTTGAAAAGTCTCGAGGCAATGCGAGTTCAAGCTTTGAGGACGAGAAGAAGATCGCATACAAGTACAAGCCGCCAGAGTATGTGAGAAAGAGGTTGTTCTGTTCGATGGCAGAGTACTATGGCTTTGCGGATGCGACGGAGTTTGCGCTTGTGCTTGAGGGGTGGAGCGAGCAGAAGAAGACTGATTGCCTGAACAGATTCTACAGGCACAGGAGAAAGGTTCTCGAGGGCGAGAGTTCTGGCGGAGAAGAAGAAGCGGGAGAGAAATCTGCATACTTGAAGTGAGTAGATTTGTTGGTTAGATTGGTTTGAAATGAGGATGCTTGTCTCGCTGAATGCCAAAAATCATGAATCTCTTCGCTCGCCATCTTCTTTTTTTTTTTCGAGTTTGAGAGGGCAAAGTGCCATCATAGAGCATGCCTTTTGTTTCTACCGCGCCTTCCACATCCGTCTAGAGCAGGCTCTGGCTTTAATGTGGTATTTCGTGTATATTGAATAGACACACCGACATTGAAGACCTGAGAACTGAAAGGGAAAAAGCAAAGCGAAGTTGGTGAGATCGAGCAAGACGTTCAAAACACAGTGCAAAAGGAGAATCGAAGAAATAACCACAGTGTAAAAAGGTCAGGCGAACCAAGGCAAGACACTTACCGTCCAGAACCCCACCACTCGAATAACAGAGCGTAAGATCTCACGTATACAGACGGCACAAGGGGAACATCAAAAGACAAGCACACAGAGAGACATCAAAAAGTGAGGAGGACAAAGAGACACCGAAAAGCAGGGACACAATAGACAGAGATGGGACAGAAAAACGTACAATTTTTCCAATTGGGGGGGCTTGCTTGCAGAGAAAAGGCGGACGGCGGGGGTATACTCCTCGAAGAACAGGCAAGAGAACATGCAAAGGCAGATACCAGGTCAACAAGAACAAACCAGCGCTAACGACAAGAAACAACAAAATCAACAAAAAACGCCAGGTTTGCAAAAAAAAAAAAAATGGATAGATGGATCAAGACGCTGCTGTTGCATGAGTGTTACCGCACCTCCTTGTCCCGTACCGGTAAATCCTTTCCTACAGCCGCAGCAGCGGCTTTGGCATTTGTATCTCTTGCTCTGCTGTCACTGTGCACCTCTTGCGCCAATTCTTCTTCAAAGCTGGCGTGGTGGTGGTCCTCTGCTTCCCCTTCCTCTTCTTCGACGCCTTCGAGGTGTTCGCCCCAACCCTCGATTTCAGAGAGCAGACGGACGTATTCTTCGGGCACCAGGCCTTGCTCGCCGGACTCGAGGTCCATGGCCACCAGCCAGCCTTGGCCGTGTCTGTAGCCGACTTGGATGATTTGGCCCTCGCGCAATGCGAGCTCGTTGCTGTTTTCGGGGACAAAGTTGTAGAGGGCTAGACTGGGTCCTGCAAAGGATTCGTCGAGAGAGGTTGAGGTGGGCCGGTGTGCGTGGCCGTCGTGGAGGTGGTGGAGGGGGCCGCCTGGCGCGTCGGCTGGATCGCTGCTATCTGAGAAGGGAGGCTCGAGTGCCGAGAGGCGGGCGTGGTGGCGGCTGGAGAGGCCTTCTGGTGAGTGCGTGTAGCGGTGGGCTGGCAATGTGCTGCCGGTGCTCTTGTTGTGATGGTTGCTCTCGTCTTCTGTGTCTTGGTCTTCTTCCTCTTCGTCATCATCGTCGTCTGGGCCGGCAGCAAAGAAGCCTTGGCTGTCAAGTCCTGGTACCTGGTTGCGCGGCCCGCGTTTCGTGGTGCTTCTGCCCCTGGGCTCCTCGTGCGCCGACTTGCTCTTCCTGTGGTTCTTTGCCAACTTGGCGGTACTCGTGACATCGTCGTCGGCGTCGTCGTCGAAACTCGTAGATGGCAATTGGTCGCCTGCAGCAAAGTGAGCACCGCCGTCACCACCCCAAGGACCTGCACCCCAGCCACGAGGATCCCAGCTGCCGATCGGAGGGTCGCTGAGGCGCCTGCTAGAGGAAAAGTTGGAAGCGTCGTCAGAGGCACGGTTGGCGGGCTCTGGTGAGGGACCGAAATGTAGAGGGTGGAATTGAGGATAGGCAAAGTCGCGGACCAGAGCGTAGGAAAGCGACGAGGGGAAGATGGGAAAGACGGAAGAGGCGGGTCTTGAGCGCTGTGATGTATGACTGCGCGTCGACATGAGACTGCGACGGAGACTCTGGCGGTTGTTGTTGTTTTGGGAGGAGTTGACGTTGTGGGCGGACGTGGTCAGGGTGGGGTTGTTGGTAGCGGTGGTGGAGGAGGGTTGTGCCGGAGGAGTCGTGTCGGATGGTAGAAGGCCGGTATGGGAGTGTGTGTCTGGTTGCTGCGCCTGCGCGTGTGGACTTGTATTCGTGTCGGTTGACGACGACGACAAGACTTGGGTCGTCATTGTGTCCAGACAAGACCCCTGCTCTTTTCGCTAATTCTCCGAAGCCTTCGCGTTCGCTTCAATGGCGTGCAGATGCTCTGACAAGACTCTGCTCTGCTTTGTAAAGACCAAGCACGCACGTATGGGGTGCGTGTGCGTGTGTGTGTGTGTGTGTTGTTGACGTGTGTCGTAGTAAGAGGCGCGTGTCCAGCAACCGGAGTCCTCACAGTAACAGCGCCCGAGTAGCTGACCCTTGTCGAACCTTCAAAAAGCGCCCCACGAAGCAGGAGCCGAAAGACAGAGAAGAGGGGGTAGTGCGCAAAAGACAAGACTCCACTCAGATGCAACCATGCAATACAAGATAAGAAGAAGAGAAGGACAGTTGGCGACGGGATGCGCAGGCCGACAGAGAATCGAGAAGCGACAAGGGAGGCAGATTGTCGTTGTTGTTGTTGGAGACAGAGCAGCGGCAGCAGCTTGGCCTTGGTGGTGAAGCACCAAGCGCCAAAAGTGTCCTTGACGGCCGAAGACCAAAATAGCCCACCAAGCCCTGTCTTTTTGCATTTGACAGCCCTCTCCACTCCGACCCTCCGACCATGACTCTCTTGCACTCTCTGCTTCTGCCTGCATACATCTTCCTCTCTGTCCATCTGCCACCTTGTTGTCCACTGCCTCGTATCATCTGCCAAGCATGACCCTCTTGTCTCACTCTCCATGCCACGAGTCCCCGTATCCCGGGTCACAAAGCAAAGTATATCTACCATCCCTCTGAAGCATAACCTTGCATGTGCTCTCTCGTTTCTTACAACACTAAACCATGACCACTCGATACATCTCCTCACGTAGGACTGCATACCCACATCTTGATATAGCAGCAGTGCGTGCTAGCACACGCGTTTCACATCACCATCTACGTCTTGTAAGCGATTATCAATTGCACTTCCGACCCGGTCCATGTCAAGAAAGGAGAAGGTCCAGTCTGATTCACCGCTTCTTGTCGTCTTGATACTGGCCATTCGTTTACGCGCTTCATGCAATACCTACATAAGCGTGCATCTGTTTCATCTGCATTCCGTGTCTAGAACTTCTACTGTTGGTCGACATGCTGTGCGTCGGCCTCCGGGACGACTTGAATCAACATCATCCAACACGATCATGTCGACGTGTTCAAGGCTGAAACATACATGTCTGCTTCACGATATCAGGACGGCATTACCCTCAGTAGACACACCATCATCCATGTACAGGCCAGCGGAAACGTGTTGGTAAACGTCAAGTGTGTTTTTTTGGTGAAAGTTTGTTTGCTTTTCTCATGAAACCCATGCTTCCACTCTCTTGATTTTCAAGAGCAGAACGGGTGATTGTTAAGAAAGAACATGCCGCACTGCCTGGAAAAACGTCTCGCAGTGCCCTGACATGTTTGCTTCCTTCATCTTTTTTCGATTCGACACAGCCCCCCTGCGCTTCTCTTTCCTTTGACCGTGCAAGTTCACATCAACGCCCAGAAAAAAATCGAGTGCAAAAGTCGTTCGTCGAAGTCAGCTTGATCCCCAACCGTGAAACATTGTCTAGTAGAACCCTCTTTTGATTGATATGAGAATTTACATGACAACACCAGAGTTGGAGGCGATACGCTAGAGCATGCGTTAGTCTTGTGTCTTCCTTGCATGTCCAGATTGGAATGTCTCTTACGGGCCAGAGCTCAGCAGCCTCCTTTCCGACGGGGCCAGTGATGGCGGAACCCTTCATCTCACCCTTGGGGTTGACAATGACACCGGCGTTGTCCTCGAAGTAGAGGAACATGCCGTCGGCGCGTCTCCAGGGCTTTGACTGTCTGACAATGACGGCGGGCATGACCTTCTTGCGGAGCTCAGGCTTTCCCTTCTTGACGGTGGCCATAACCATGTCACCAACACCACCGGCGGGGAGACGGTTGAGGCGGGCACCGATACCCTTGACGGAGATGATGTAGAGGTTACGGGCGCCAGAGTTGTCGGCGCAGTTCATGACGGCACCGCTGTGGAGAAATTCGTGTTAGCCGCATGTTTCTGCATTTTTCCCATGGTCGAAGTTGTGCATGTTCGGGTGTTTCGTGCGTAGTTTGTTCGAAGGAATTCAAGGAGTGTTCGGAAGACGATTGCAAGAGCGTTCGGAAGGCATAGCGATGCGCTGACGATGGAGGAGGTGAAGAGATTTCTTTTCGACGTACACAGGCAGACCCAAGGTCATTCTCAGCTTGTTACCGGAGGTGGAACCACGGCTGCGGAGGTTGTCAGCATTCCTTCAGTCTCTTCGCAGTCGCCGTAGCTCGGTGCACACATACCCGCGACCCATTTTGACTGTTTATTAGTATGAACGGTGGGGAGTTGAAGGAGAGGGTGTCGCTTCGTTGCTGGTCGAATGAGTCTACGCCCGAATCCACAGTCGAGAAATCGCCAGCCGCACAAATTCTGTGCGTCGGCGGCACTTGCCGCGCTTCCTCCGACCCCATTCCAAATTAGGAAACCACGACTTCTCGTCGACTTCACTTTGCGACTTCACTTCTTGTAGAAAAACAAATATATGCAAATGCTTGTTGTGTTCATCACGTCGAAAAGTCACAGTCTGTTGGATTCCCTTTTCTGCTCCTCCCTCTGGCTATAACGCATTTCAATCGTCCATCTACATCCTTTCTTATCCAAGCAAATCGTCCATGGCTCCACCAGTCTTCTGGCCGCCGTACTGAGGAGCGGATGGTGTGGCGGGACTAGACGAGCTAGTCGTTCCCCAGATACCAGCGCTGGCCTTTTGCTTGGCCATGTCTGCCATGGTAGGTCCCTTGTTGCCAGGTGTACCTGACTTCTTGAGGTTGGTGCCGGACAAAAGGGCCGCAAAGGCATCTCCACTGGCCTTAGGCTTGGGAGCACCTCCAATTGGCGACTTGACACCAGGAGATGCCACTGTCGATGCCGGTTGTGACTGGGTGGCACTGACAGATGTAAAGTAGTTGGGCTGTGCACTTTGGAAGCCGCCTGCACGTGGTTGAGCTGCTGACATTGGCGACGCAATGTTCTGAGGTGGTGGTGCTGCTGCTGCACCAGTGACTGGCGATGTGGTGGAGAAGAGATTGCTAAAGGCAGCGTTGTTGGTGCCCTGTCTTGGTTGAGGCTGTGCGAATTGAGTGTTGGGTGTGGCGGTAGAGACAGGAGGTGCGATGGCTGTGTAGTTGGGAGTGTAGTTGGGCTTGGGCGCTGCTGCAAGTGCTGGAGCAGGAGCAGCAGCTGGGGCAGCAGATTGGAAGTCATCAAAGTCATCGTCGTCCACACCGCCAGACTGGAGAGCACCAAACCCGTCATCAGCTGGCTGCTTGCCGTTCGAGGACATGGCAGGCATGGCAGGGGCTGCAATCGAGGTTGGCTCGTCTCCGAAATCGAAAAGGTCAACCTCAGGTTCCTTGGGCTTGGGAGGCTCGGGCTTCTTTGCTGCTGCTGTTGATGTCTTGGTTCCGGTTCTCGAGGACTCTGCCTTTCTTCTTGGTGGTGCTGTTGATGTGCCCTCGTCGTACTCGTCGTATTCGTCGAAACGGTCCTGACCCCTGCTGCGGCTCTGGCTTCGCTCTTCCCAGTCGTCTTGTACCGTCTCGCCTCCGAAACCACCGCCATCACCATAGACTTGTCTTGTTGCTCCACCGTAGCCTCCAGGAGCAGACTCACTGCCGAAGCCGCCGTATCTGCTGGAGGTGGACATTGAGCCTCCAAGACCGGCACCGCCCTCAACACCGCTGTACTTGTTCTTGTTCTGTCTTGCCTTCTTACGCTCAGAGCGGATTCTGTCGACATCGCTGAGAAGTTCGGTGAGCTCCTTTGATCGGTTGCGGACATTGATGCCCTGGTCCTTGCCGTTCTGGTCGATGTAGTGGAACTGGCGCAGCATCTTGATGAGGGAGAGGTGGGAGCGGACATCGTCGATGACTCTCTCGGAGCCGTTTTTGATCAGGAACTCGAGCAGTTGAAGGGCCTGTCGTGGTTTAGACATGTCCTAGGACGTGTGGGCGTCGGACTCACCTTGTAGATCTGACGCCATTCCTCGGCCGTCTTCTCGGTGAAGCGTTTGTAGATCATGGGCATGATCTCGTTGAGGACTTGACTGTAGCCTAGTCAGAAACGAGGGAGTTTGTGCACCGGCGCATGCTGGAGTCGTACTAGTTGAAAGTTCCAGCGGCAATCTCATTCATCATGGTGGTGGATGCTCCCCAGGGCTCGTTGTTGGTGGCTTCTCGGACCTGGACTCTAGTCAACAATTGTATTCAGACAGCAAGATGGCCATGCTCACTGACCTTGGACTCCATCTCTGTGTAGTTCATGACAGCTGACCGCGTGTTAGTGCCCAGCCTCCTGAACTGGCCGTTATACCATAAACATACCATTCTGCACTTTACGAACGCCTGCCTTCAGGTCGTAAAGTGTCAGATTGCTGACCTGACTCTTCAAGCTCTCGAAATCCATCTTGCGCCGAAACTTGGTATGCTACTGCTGTTCGATCTGGAAAGTGACACGCTGCTGGTCGCGCTCGACTTATTGACGTCGCAGCGGCGTCCCCGGATTCGACGGAGGTGCCAAGTGTTGTCAACGCCGACGAAGCCACTATATATTCTATATCTGTTGGCATCAACTCATCGTCAAGACAATGGATGCACTCCTCGCCCTCTTGTCACTCCGAGCGAGAGGTAAAGACAGATACGAGCATTTGGAGCAGCAACTATATCATCAGATACATTTTCTGAAAATACGTCCGACTCGAGAGTATGTAAACAGCGGATTGTTGGGTGACTTGGGTTTACACAGTGGGATTCAGTGACAAGCTTGACACGATTTACATGCTCTTAGTTGCTGTCTCTCCCACGCCAACCCTGCCTGCACATACTGATTCCTTGACACCGTCTCAACCATTGGACCATTCCTATAGAAGGTATAGAACCTTGAATAGAGAAATGCTCTATCAGTACCAATTTCAATATTTTAAGTTTTACGTTGACGGTACAACCCTGCCCCATGAAGCTGCGTCATTGATGACATTGACCTTTCAATGAAGACAAGTGCTTGCCCATACAGAGCTCCAGGACAATTTAACGACTTATTATGGTACTAAAGGGGGTGATATCAGGGTTGTACGAGTTTCTAGAGCTCACAGGTGTGATGGAGGTCTGTCTGTGCATGGTGGCTTAGCTCCCCCTCTCGGTGATGAGCTAAGCTTCGAAGCTGCGGCGTGGATGAGCTGCGTGTTGCGACGCATTGAACAAGAAGCTCTGCATGTATGCCTTCACACAGGTTCAATGATAGCGTATATACAGAGTGAAGCTCTGGGAATCAAACAGCCTGATGCTGAAACAGGCAACCAGATCCAATGTGAAACGCATGCTGGCGGCAGAAAGTGATGGAAGGTGATCTGCTGGTGCGGTAATTCCTCGGAGAGCAAGGGTGGAGTTTTCTGAGGTCACTCCAAAAGGAGGGGCTTCTTGTTGCCCCGCCACTTCTAGCTCTTCTTCCACACTTCTTTCCACATGTTCTCTCTCCGAAAGACCCCAACCACTTTCATCAACAACTCATTCAAACAACAAAGCAGACTTTTCTCCGCTTCATCCGCAAACATGGTTCAAAAGGTTTACTTCGACTGCACCTGGACCGGTCCTCAGGTCAACGTTGATGGCAACGGCAAGCCCACCAACACCGACCGCGAGATCAAGCGTACGTCCTCCGTCGACCTGTGAGCTCAATGCACTTCTAACGAACAAACAGAGCGCTCCGGCCGCATCAACTTCGAGCTCTTCGACGACGTCGTCCCCAAGACCGTCGAGAACTTCCGTGCTCTCTGCACTGGCGAGAAGGGCTTCGGCTACTCTGGCTCCAAGTTCCACCGTGTCATTCCCGACTTCATGCTCCAGGGTGGTGACTTCACCCGTGGCAACGTGAGTGAACACGCTCTATTCTCGATCACTTTGCAAGACTGACAATGCATCGCAGGGCACTGGTGGCAAGTCCATCTACGGTGAGAAGTTCGCCGACGAGAACTTCAAGCTCACCCACAACAAGCCTTTCATGCTCTCCATGGCCAACGCCGGCCCCAACACGTACGTTTCCATCTACCACCAAGCATTGACCTGACTGACGTGACGTTGCAGCAACGGCTCCCAGTTCTTCATCACCACCGTCGTCACCAGCTGGCTCGACGGCCGTCACGTCGTCTTCGGCCAGGTCCCCGCCGGCGATTCGGCCTCCATGTCCGTCATCAAGTCCATCGAGGCTTGCGGTTCCAGCTCTGGCGCCATCAAGGGCGGCGGTGCTCCCCCCACCATCTCCGCCGCTGGCGAGCTCTAAGCGTGTCGTCGAACACCCAAAGCGTCTTTTTGACTTGGGCAAAATAGAATACGAGACATGAACCCCTTTGCACAGAGGAAGGAAGATCAAGAGTTTAATTCACACTTGAAGCACCAAAACTAGTTTTTGATACATGAAAACCAAAGCAAAAGTGCATTTTTTCCTCCCTTGACAAATCTTTCCCACGTTGGTGCTTGTTGATACCCCGCCTTTTTTTTCGACTGACATGAATGCTTCTCGCTCAAGACCACACATCGGTCCTTCATCGTTGCAAATACCAACTCTTCAATTTCGGACAATCACATGTTGGAGTCTCAAGGTCGGTTTCCTCTTACCATCACATGCAAGGTCATTCTCATACCCATGCTTCGTCAGCCTTGCTGTTCAGCTTATCTGACATCACCAAAACCATTCCCAATCGCCCTCTCTCTGCCTTCCCACCTCCTTTGGAGCTTCGATCTCCCTGTATATCTCCCCTGTGCCTTCTCCCAGACCTATGTCAAGTCTCGTGTGTATCTTTGGAGAAACTACATGGAAGGTGTAATGCAAAAACATCCATCTACAAGACAACTAATGGATCCCTCGAGCTCAGAACTTTCGAGCATCTACTCTGTTCTTCGGCCCTTGTATTCGCTTTAACGCATGAAATAGACAAACGACGAGAATGACAAACACTGTGGCAATGGGAACTGAATACTGTGTCTACTCATATTGATTCTCCTTTCCGAAGCTTCCTCAAAGCAAGGAAGGAAACTGTAGCACATTGTGGGAGCTCAGGAAGAAAGGATTGTTTGATTTTTGGATCGACCACAAAGGCAAAGGCTTCGCACTGACTTGGGCCTATTGTTTCATCTGTTGAAGGAAAGAAAACACTTCTGGGTACTTGCGAAAAAAGCTGTCAAAAGGAAAGATGAAAAGGGAAAAAAGAAAACTACGATAAAGAAGTGGAGGTATTCGGAAAAAGACACATCCTCCAATGCTTCCCCGTATGTCATCGTCATTTTGCACACAACAGTGCCCAGCATGACCACTTTCTTGCACGTCCAGCCACTCCGAGTATCTCGCATCGCAATGAGTCTATGAGTCAGCGTCGTGGAAAGTCTCGTCAATACCCTCGACGCTATCTTGACGGTGAATGACGGGCTGCAAGGGCTCCTTGAGGTCGCCCATGGTGTCCAAGGGCGAGGTGTGTTGTTGAGCTGGTTGGCTGGGGGCGACACCACCTGCATGACCAAAGTCTACAAGATTGCTGGATCCCGATGATGGAGCAGGTTGAGACTGTTGCGACTGCTGGGTCGGTTGGGGCATCTGGAGCTGTTGGAAAGACTGTGGCTGGGGTATGGCGGCAGGCGCAGGAGCTGCTTGAGCGGCTTCTTGTCTGGGCTGTACCTGAGGTTGTGCCTGTACTTGAGGTTGTGTCTGAGCTTGAGCCTTGGGTTGTGCCTGGACTTGGGCTTGGGCTTTTTGACCTGGCAGAATGGGTGCAATGGCGAGGACCTGCTTGACAATCTCATCTGGAGTCTTGCCGTCGCTAAAATCACATCTGTCAGTAAACTGTACGAGCACGCGTTAAGGTGAAGGAAAAACTCACATGGTGGCATCGATGACCCAGTCGAGGTTCTCCTCACCGTCCATATCGCCTGGACTCTGACTTGCGCCAGCTCTTGTCGCACGGAACAGCTTGGGGTGCCACTCGCCGTGCTCTCCACGTTCTGCAGCTTCTGCACGCTGGCGGTCTTCGATGAAGGACTTCTCGTCGGTGGCAACCTTCTGGTCGGCCACCTTGATGGCTTTGGTGACCTTGTCCCATAGTCTTTGCGATTCGCGGTCTCCTTGCTCCTCGAGGGGACGGGCCTTAGGGTACGAAGGTCTTGCGTGGGTGGCGTCGAAAATGAGCTCCTTCTTACCGGTCTGCTGTGTGTTAGCATGTGTATAAACTCTGTCGGAGGGTATAAGCAGCTTACTGTCAGATTCTTAATGTACATCTCCTTGTCCCAGTAACCACTAAACTCGAACAGGTTCTTTCCACTCTTGGTGTCCTTGATATGGCCGCCAATAGCATTGTATGTTCCAGTCATCCAGCCCTTGACCTTGAAGTCAATCTCGGCTTCCAGACCCAGCTCAGGACAGCGGACGTAGGCGTGGTCACCCAGCTCGTACTTCATCTTGCCGAACAAGATACCTCTGGCATACATGTTGGGCTGTGTGATAAAGTATCGCTCGTTGCGGTTCAAGAGACGCATGACTGCAATGCCCTCCATGAAACTGCCGACTGAGTTGCCCAGGAATCTGCTGCGTGGTTTGAGGGTACCGTCGACGCGGATGTGGTGCTCGGGGGCCATGAAAAAGTAGCTGGACTTGGGAGGGTGGTGAGAAGTCTGCTCCGAGATGTAGTAGCCGCGTGTGTTGTCCGGGTAGTCCCAGTATCCGGTAAAGGTCTCGCCGAGGATGGGGTTGAGGGGCTTCTTGACGCCGCTGCATGTCTGTTAGCTACTGCTAGAAATAAGAGAGACCAGAGGAAAACTCACGGAGGCTTGATGTGCCATCCACTGAGGTAGAACTTGGTGACGGCGACAAAGCGCTCGACGGGGTCATCGATGCCAGGCAGAGTGAGGAGGATCTCGGGGTGGGCCATGAAGTTGGTGATCCTCTCGAGCATGGATCGCGGCTCGAGGATAAAGGTAGGCAGCGTCACTCTGCTCAAGTCGGCGCCTGGTCGCAGCTGGCTGATGATGTGCGACAGGACATTGCCCTGGTCCTGGTCAACGACCGTCTCATCGTCGGCGGTTGTGTCTGGACGGTCGCCCTCGACGGACGATCGGTTGCCTGCAGTGTTTCTTCTCAGTCCCAGAGTCATGTTGTTCGGGTGAAAAACTTGTACGAACTAGCAGCCGAATGGCGTCTATGCGAATGTCCAAGAACCATGGTCGTATTTTATTAATGTCCCCTTGTCACTCCGGTGCTAGACGAAGGATCTGTGCACAACGCCGTCGGTAAGGCTACCAAGTTGTAGATTCGTGCTTTGTAGCAGTCACTTGTGCTCGGTGTCTTCTTTCTGACTTGTCTGAAACAGCAAGATGAATGATATCTGTCGTCGTCACTCAACGTGGCCCTGTTACGTATCTTCAGAAGAGGGCAGCTCCCTGACCATCCGCTTGTTTGTCCTGCTCTTCCGAGGGCTAAACATCTGTCTACGTCACAAAATCCTTGGCACGCTTTTGTCCTGCTGCAGAGTGAGAATACCACCGAGGTCGGTCTTCCACGTCGACGGACGAGGCTACAAATCTTCTGACTTGCAGTACATTCTGCATAGCAGCCTGACACACCAACCCGCTGGCACTTCAGTCAGATGTTGGGTCGCATCTCAATACAGCTGCAACTCGAAACTTGGCACAGCTGCAAGCTCTCGAGCAACAACCCCTCACTCACCGTATCCCCGTATGCGCTGTTTCATCAAGCCAGTCATAACACACTGTCCTATGACAATCTTCAGCAGCCAGCACATAGCGTCAGACTGCTCTGCTAACCACGACCTCGTGTTGCACTCCGGATAGGTCACGTATATACGCCAGGCTTCAGCATCGGCGGCTCGGATGCATAAGCGGCCGGTCATCGCAAAGGCGTGCCCCTCATCCTGGCATGTGATTTGCTTTAAGCCTCGTGTTCACAGACAGGTATCGATTCGTGTTCTCAACGATATGATCATTATACTTGGGAGCTGGTATATATTCATAACTTCATAAGCCCGCATTCGTAGGTCTATCCAACATCTCGCTCCTTACGATGCCTTGGGAGGAGTGCTCGAGACAGTCGCCTCGACGACCTTGGCGTCGATCTTCTTGCGCTGCTCCTGAAGCTTGCCCATGAATCCATCGTCGGCCGTCTTGTTGGTCTCGTGGTCCCACTCTTCAATGTGCTCTTCGATAAGTCCCTGGCTGTTGAGCTTGAAAGTCAACTTGCTGTTGACAGTCTTCTCTGTGCCCTCCTTCTTGAACGGAATCGGCGACTTGAACACATAGTGTTGTGTCAAGTTAAGCTGCAGCTCAGAGGGCGTTGATGAAGCGAGAACTGCGACCTCTGCAAACATGTCAGTAAGGATTGTCCTGACGATGAAGATGCAGACAACAGACCTTTGGTGTCGCTGCGCGCAAAGATTTTGGGCATGCCGTTGAATTGAGACATGATGCTCTGCTTGCCCTTGGCAATGCTGACAGGATCGTGGAAGACAGCACTCTCTGCATAGTGGGTATAGCTCTGCTCGTTGGGGTCGCACTGGTACAGCTTGAGAATATCTGTGATGAACTTCTGTTCCTCCGGTGTGGCTTCTCTCGTGGCATGGGTGCCTTGCGAAGACTGAGTGAACGACATGTTTACTTGTGTGATTTCGAGTTGGTACGGTGTGCAATAGTCCAAAGAAGAGTCTCCTCGAGGCTCGAACAATTAAATATTGATGTCTCTTTGGCAGGCAATCAACAAACGTCATGACTGAATGAGATCGACATGGGGTGACTCCTTCTGAAAGGCTTCTAGACGTCAGAGGACCCCTCTCGTGGTACGAGACCCTCTCACTGTTCACCACAACCTTGCAATTTTCCGTCTGAAGCCCATATGTGGCTTTTTGTTTGCATTCTCCATATGGTGAGCAACAGGGAACAGTTCTGTGTGAGAGAAGGACCTCGAAATCTGTATTCTTGCTCTACCTTGATTTTGAGAGCGTCTCTAAAGTCTCTGTTGCAAAGCAGATGGCTAAAACACCCAAATAAACCATGTATAACTATTTTATATGACGCCAAGATACTGGATCCTATAGAGAACATAAACAAAACTGTCCTAAGACGGTAAATGATACTATTGAGGTGGAGCAGAAAGCGAGGACTTTACATGTCAACTCCAGTCCGAGCGTCCTATCTCAGATCGTCTCCGTCACCATCGCTCTGCCTGGAGAGATGAGGCTCGTGTTTCTGGACAGAGGACTGCATCCTTGAAGACTGCTCTCAATCCACGCACATACAGCAAACACAGCATCATGGCCTCAAACAAAGGCTTCAAAGCCGCTCTCATAGTCGTCGACGTCCAAGAAGACTTCTGCCCGCCAGTAAGTCTCCAGCCAGCGCGCGCTCAGACCCGCGGCATTACCCAGGCACAAAAAATCTCCCTCGTCAAACTCGTCGTTTCACGTCTCTTCCACTTGATGCAAACATGATGCCTTGAAATCTCTGACGCCATGTAGAACGGCAGTCTGGCAGTGACTGATGGCCGGTCCATTGCTCCTGTCATCAATGACCTTCTAAGGCTCCCATGGGCTTGCCGAGTCGCGACAAAGGACATGCATCCTGCAGACCACGTCTCGTTCGCATCCAACCACCCTCCACCAAACAACAAGCCCTTTGAATCTTCCATCACAATCCCCAACCCTCACAACCCCGACGAGACGCAAACGACCCAGCTATGGCCAGTCCACTGCATCGCCGGCTCGCCAGGCAGCGAACTGATCCCCGAACTCGACGTCAGCCAACTAGACGAGATTGTAGAAAAAGGACAAGACAAGAGAGTGGAAATGTACTCTGCGTTTTGTACACCCTTCCTCAATCCAAAGATTGTCGAGACCGGATTGGCAAAAACGTTGGGGGACAAGGGCATCACTCACGTCTTTTGCGTAGGCCTGGCTGCAGATTTCTGCGTCAAGGCCACCGCCATTGATGCTGCCAAAGCAGGCTTCGAGACGGCCGTTATCCGCGAGGGCACAAAAGGCGTTGAACAAGGCGACGAGGCTGACAAAAAGTTGGCTAAAGAGCTAAAAGAGAATAATGTCAATATGGTCGGCGTCAATGGACCTGAAGTCGCCAAGGTCAGAGACCTGCAATAGAAACTTGCAAGGTCCAAACTTCTCACCCAGGTATGCAATCACTCCTCTTGTTTCTCTTCTTCCTCTAGCATGATGTTTTTACACAAAACGAAAATCAAAATCCCTGAGGGTTGTTATGATTATTACTCTGGCGACCCGAGGATTACAACCCATTACTCTGATAATCTTCTCATCAATCACACGATTCTTCGAAACCCATTGAGCATGTAGAAGCTGACTTGCTTTTAGTTGTCTTTCTTTTCCAGCTGCGGCTTGAACGTTCAGTACGTGCTGCAATACTTGCCTCAACATAGATACAGGTAGGTAAACCTGCCTCTGCAAAGCGATTTCCAGGACAGTATGACAAGTATTCGACACATCACCATAAGGATAGTGCTAGCTTCTCAAGATAATAATAATTCAAAAGCACAATTCGAACACACATGGAATCAACACTGTACCTTGTTGAGAAGGCTGCATATCAAGGCGCAATACGAGATAAGTATAAATGGCAGCTGTGAAGTCTCTCAGAGTTCTAACCTTCACAACAAAGGCTGTTGAAAGACGAACCATATCTCAGACCACCGAAGTTGTCCTTGAGAAGGGTTCGATATACGCAACCACACATAATGTCAAAGCCTGATAGATGACTGAAATCCAAATCGGCCTGTTTTGACGGCCATGTTGAATGTTGATAGACCAGCATTGTGTTATAGACAGTCCCCAATCCATCAAAAGGAACATACTATCTGCTCTCATGGTGCAGAGATTGTGCTCGTTGGTATGGTTGACACTTTCATCATGTAAATACATTTTGACTGTCAAGGAGAGCTGGAGGGAAGAAGAGTTGACATATAACTCCACCGGAAATTTGAATCGTACACTCAAAGCAAAATCATGAACAAGCAAATTACATCAGAGAACTACGACTCGACAAAACAATCCATAAGCAGATATCAGTAACACCATTCCCTTTCGTCCAGATCACCTCGACCTCATTGGCAGGGTTTTACTGGTCGAAGGACTGAGCGTAGGTCCCAGATCCACATCCTCGTCTTCTTCCTCTCCTTCAGCAATGGTAGCCGTCTTGTGTGGCTCTCCCCAAGTCATTGCAAACCTCGGAGCCCCACCAGCTCCAGGGCCAGGACTACTCGACAAAGCATAGTTGCCGCCGAACGGATTGTCGCTGTCACTTACAGCACTGCTGTGGGACGCCGATCGCATCTTCTTGAGCATGTTGCTAAAGTTGGCGCCGTGCTGCGACATGCGGCGGCCACTGCCGTCTTTGCTGGCGTTGTTGTTGTCAATGGAGTTGAGGCTCGTGCTGATGAAGTTGTCAAAGTCTTCTTCGCGGTCAAAGAGGCCGGTGGCTACGGATTGGCGGCGCATCTCTTGGCTGCTCATGCCGGACATGGTGGATAGGCGGCGAAGGGTCTCGTAGCCGGTGGGATTGGCAGCTGCCCAGTTGAAGACGTCGCGGCACATGTCTTGGAGATCAAACTCGGCGCGCCAGTCAAGATCAGAGGCTGCTTTGTCGGGGGAGGCGGTGACGGTGCCGAGGTCTCCTGCGCGTGCTTCGCCGACGGTAAAGGGGATGGCTGTGCCGGCTGCGTTGCTGAAGGCCTTGATGATCTCGAGCACAGAGTATCCTCGTCCTGTGCCCAGATTGTAGACGTTGTAGTTGGAGACTGGATCCTGGCCGTCGATCTCTTCGCCCTCAGGTACTGGATCTGGCTGCTTTGTCGCCTTGCGTAGTGCCGCCAGATGACCCATGGCGAGATCGCTGACGTGAATGTAGTCACGCACACCCGTGCCGTCCGAAGTGTCATAGTTGGAGCCGAATACATGGACGCGGCTACGGCGACGTTGATATGCCTGAAGAATCACAGGCACAATATTGTTTGGTGTACCCTTTGGGTCTTCACCAATAAGCCCACTTGGATGGGAGCCAGTGGGATTGAAGTAACGCAGCGATATGGCATGAAAGTTGGGGTCAGCAACGCAATAGTCGTTGATGATTTCCTCTGACATCCACTTGGAGCGTCCATACGGGTTGGTGAGCAGGCCGCCTCCAGAGCCTTTGCCAGCAACTTGGACAGTTTCTTCTGTAATACCAGCCTCGTGGCCAACACCGTAGACCACAGCACTTGAGGAGAAGATGAGAACGTTGACAGCGTGAGCTTTCATGGCTTTCAGCAAGACCACAAGTGCAGCGACATTGTTCTCGTAGTACTCCAGAGGCTTCGTGATGGATTCGCCCACAGCCTTGAGGGCGGCGAAATGAATGACAGCAGTGATCCTGCCCCATGTCGACGGGTCTTTGGTCTGGGGGCTCGTTTGAGCTCTCTTCGCCGGGTTCAGCGTATAGTCGAGCATTGGATAAGCCTTGTTCGCCGAGACCTCGCCGACGCTGACAGGAAATACGGCCCTCTCAGCATGGATCTTGTCAGACTGCCAGAAGTCAAAGACCTGGTTCATTGACTTTGTGCTTCGAATGTCCACTTGGTGGAAAAAGATCGGAGGCACATTGCCATTCTGTTGGAGACGCTGAGACTCGGTTCGAGCGATGTAGTGTACACGACACAGAGACTCCATATGGCTGTTGCACAAGTTGTCGATTACAACCACAGCAACACCTGCATTGAGTAACTCGAGGACTGTGTGCGAGCCGATATAACCTGCTCCTCCAGTAACAAGACATACTGGAAATGATTTGATTTCTGCGCGAAAGCGTTCCGCCTTCTTCTGGAGCGATTCTTCGGTGGGTCGGTTGGCAGACGGCATCGCTGCGATATCTGTCGTCTATTGGTTGTGTTTGGTTGTTGCGACTAGTTGTTTCAATTTATGTATTGAGGCGCGAGACACTGCTTGACCTTGGTCGCCAGGAGTTCAGGAGGAGACACCCGCATCAACGAATGTTACAAAGACTTCAAGATCCACACAGAGCTCCAAAGCTCCGATACAGAAGCTGTATCCCCTGTTGCATCATAAGCTACATAATCTGACCTCTGGGATCCAAGAGCTGTAATGCTGATCACTGCAGTACGGAGAAGATCACCTGGTGATGACTTCGCCCCGACACTAAGAGTGCGATCCAGTACGAGCGAAGGAAAGTAACCCTCCGTGCAACGTTGATGTTCACGGTCAACCAAGCAACACGACCAAAGTCAACTTGCTCCGAGCTGAGTGATTTCGAGTCTAGCGTTGAGTATGCCACCTCTCACATTCTAGCGAGTTTCCTTCTGTCCAGAGGGTCCACACGAGTGTCCTTGTTTTCACAGGATCCACACCTAGAATCATTCTGATCCGAGCATGTTGACAGCGGTCGATCGGGTCAAGAGTGATGTGCCGGGAAGACACGGCTCCCTTGTCGACGCCTTCGTTGGCTCATCACTGTGTTGACAGGGTTGGATGGAGAAGGAGCTTCATGGCCATGTTAATCCAGGCCAAGTATCGGCAAGTTGAATGTTGATGAGATTCATGTTCAAGTGCTTCGATTGATATCCACAAATACTTTTTGTTTGATGCGCGCTACAAGAGTAAACGTGGTTACCTGGGCGCGTACGCATGTATCAAGACATGGTCTGTTTGAAAGATCCGAGAGTTGCCAAAGTCAAAAGCATGAGCAAGACGGTTGTTGCAAAAGCAAGCTGAACGAGGAAGTCGCGATGCAGCGAAAACACGCCATCCCGATGAGGAAAGTGGAGCGAGGGCATGTCGCGTCGCCGCTTTGCAAACTTCTTGACCCCAACCTTCAAGCAACTTTCTGAAACACCGCGAACGAACAACAACATTACCTACCTGGTATTGAAAATGACATGTCGCCGATGTTGTTCATCCATCCCGTTCTAAAATACCGACGAAGCCAAACCGCCGGTCTCGAAAGTCCATGTTCGAATTAACCAATATCATTCCATGTAGAGGAAAGCCTCGAATATCATGTCTGCAACTCGGATCGTCGATACAAGTAATCAAGGGGGTATTAGAGAGATGGTGGTAGACAATGATGTTGGTCTCTTGCTGAGTCGTTGAATCAGACTCAAGGTAGGCCATCTAGTGTAAACTAACCATGCCCCGACGAAGCTGCTTACGAAGAGCGATCTGCCATGTAGCTCAACTGTACTCGTTGTCGTCGATGCTACGCCTTTGAGACGTCATCCGAAGTGGTGCACCGATGCATAGCTTGAGCATTGACACGCGATGCTCCATCGTTTCTGCAAAGACACCTGGATGGATGCTGATTCCTTGAATTGCACGCATGGAAATATCATACAGCTATGGCGTCCTTCTTCCAGCCCGCTCTGGCGGGGCCAAACATCGATAGAGATACCAGCACGAAGTTCCTTATCAACTGGAATGCAACACTCAAAGGCTCACAGCTCACTATGTATTGGTACCAAATCCTTGTCGTTGCAGTCGGTGGTAGCTTTCTTGTCCTTGGACTCTCAAATCTCATCATACAATACATTCGAAAGAAGCGCCGCCTGAAAGGGAACCCTCTGCCACCAGGCATCAAGAGATTTCTTCAACTCCCGAGAGCATGGTCTCAACCAAAAAGTCCATCACCAAGAACAGAGAAAGATACGCCAATTAATTCCGAAAAAGCTCCGTCTAAACCAGTCTTCTCCTCACCCAAGTTGTCGCTGGTCAAGACCTTCTGTGTGTCCGAACACGAATTACCAGTTCAGCACTTCCGATCCAACTTTGACCTGCATGTCGTTGGGTTGACCGGGGAAAGAGTACTCGATAGAGCACCAGAGCTAACGCAAGATCCCATCGACCCAGTATGTGGCCATGATGAGCCGTCAACGCCGTCAGCGCATGGTACTAACGAGAGTGCAAAGTCATCTCTCTCGACACGAGACTCGCTTGGAAGTACAGCACATGATACGGCTAGAGATTCGATGCACCCTCCTCGAATCTCAGCCGACGCACAACCAGCGACGAACCTCTCGACCATCTTCTATGGTGCCCTCAAAGCCACGTCTGCATTGCAAAAAGAGAGCATCGAACAAAAGGCCGCATTGCTTAACAATCTTCGACTCAAACAGGGCTTACATGGGCTCGTTGTATCATACAGCCGTGATGACTCGGCTGAGGACATCAACGCACTCCTGATAGCTTTGAGAAACCTGCATGTGTCAGTGATTCTTACAGGTGATCCCGACTTGAAAATTGTCGACTCAATTTCCTTCGCGCTCATCGACGGCCTTATGGTACGAAATGCATCTGTCCTGCCCGACGGCCAGCGCCGAGATTTTTTCCGCGCGGCCCAAGTACGAGAGTGCGTTGCAAGATGCAAACGTCAGATGAAGACTCGGCCAGAATTCTTCATGGGATTTCTCGAGATCTGGACAGTCAGACCTTCGGCTGCAACTCTGCGTAGGGCATTCAAGCTGGCCGACTTCTTCGGGGCTACAATCCAGGCCCAAGCGGTTTCGCAGCACAACACACGGACAGAGATGAGTCTAAGCGGATTCGACTGGCTAAAACGAATGGAGATCGTGTATCTACAAAAATGCTGGTCGCAAAACCCTGCGACGAATGCTTTAGATGCAGAGACAGACGACACTCACTTCGACACCCAAAGACTATCTGAGGTCCTGGGTCCAGCTGAGAATCTGCTCGCGCTAGCTCCCTTGCCGCCTGATCTTCTATCTATCCAGGATGAGCGACTGGAAAGCGTTTCTAGTCCAGACTATGTTTTAAATGCTCCGAGAAGAGCGAGTATCTGGGACGTAACGAGCTGTGGCGCGCCGCTATGCAAAAATGGATGCTATAACCTCCGGGACCAAATTACAGAGGAGCACTATGCACGTATCTTGCAAACTCAGCGACGACTAAAGCAGTTGCAAATGCTCCACGTTTACGCAGACATTGAGATCATGGCAGTGTCAAAAGTATTGAGTACAGCATTGAAGAAGTCTTCTTATCCTCAATTGCTGCAGCTGCTGCTTGACCAGCTTACATCAGGACGTGTGCGGATCTACAAGGGCCTAGATAGTGGGTTCAGCCTTCCCGACGACGGGGGGCATATGTTCGGACTCTCTGGTTATTCCCAGGAAGATGGTCTCAATTTCATCGACATCTACATCTCACTCAAGAACGCACACGATACCGCTAGTATCTGGCACGTGTTCCTCGCACATCACGGAATATCGCGCTTGCAGCGCTACGAGGAGGAGCTTTTGTTCTTTCCTGACGCACGACTTCCAAAAAGCCTACAGCAGGAGTTGACTCAGTGTACGGAAGCCGAGTTGCTTTCTATCATTCAACAAGTCCGGTTGAGCGATACCGATCATGTTTTCCATCAAACAATCATTGAGACATGTGCCTCCATTTTACTCGAGGACAGCAGGCAGGCGACATGGACAGCCCTTCATTCTCGAGCCTGTCTTGACGGATCGCTGAGTATGCAAACTCTGATACAAATGCGTCTTGAGCAATTCGCGAAGCAAGGCGCACACCAGCTCCCTGAGCTCGGTAAGCTTGTTGAGTTCTCTCAGCTCCTCGAACGAAAATTGCAAGATGCTTTGTTCACTACCGATCGATCTATGCTGAACCAGCTGTCAGCACCTCTTGTCGATGCTTACAATGCCATTGGAACATCCCGAGCTGCCGGTAGCCGACTAGATCTTTACGGTTTGATCTACTTCTGCACTTTGCGCAAGCTCGCTTACGAGGATGTCTATCTCGAAACGACAGACCGCTGCCCGTTGTTTTTGCAGCAGCATGATCAGGCTGGTGTGTTTTCTGAGTTATGGGTCCTGGGCTCGCAGTGCGAAATCTATTTCGGCATTCAACCCCGAGCTCTGGGAGAGGTCACCTACGATAAGTACTACGAGTACCTATCTCGTCATCCACCTCCACCTGCATCATGGGACGGTAAAGATGTCTTCACTGCTTACTCCAACACTGAAGCTCGGATAAAGTTAGAGGGGCATGATGTGATGACTGGGTCTGGCTCACCTGTAGACTTGCCTGGACGAGCTCCCGGTTTTAGACTCGACGAGCCAGAATCGACAAAACGTCTCACTGAAGCTGCCAGCACATTCGGCGCCCTGTCGATATTCTGTCTCCCAGCTATAATTGATGTCCTATTGCTGACATTTGTCGGTCGTGGTTTCTATATCACGGCATTTATGGATTACAGAGTTACTGACATGGCTGACTATGCCGTTTTGACTGCTCTACTTATGACCGGTGGCATAACTGGCTGGGTGGGCAGCACTGGAGGCTTCTATCTGTATAATGTAAGTCACACACTTTGGGAATCTTTCATTGTGAAAGCTAATATGTTTAGTTCGCGTTTGACAATATGTCGTACTTTTTAGTCCAACGTTTCTCTGGAGCATTTCTATTGACCACGATTGTAGCCTTATGTGGCTTCTTCGCGTTTGGTGCTAAAGTGTCCTGGTTCCATGGTGGATTTATTTATTTGATCTATCTCTATGCTCTAACGACTTTTCTCAACTTGTTAGGTAGGCTCTGGATATTTCTGCTCCGACCAACCACTGACCATCGCTCGACAGGCATGTTCGCTACCATGCACCGATTAGGTTGCCCGCTGACTTCCGGCCGTACCGCATTGTGGAGGTGTATTCCTATACTTTTCATCTCTCCCATTCTCACGAGCTTTGTAAATGGGCATGATCTTCTGATTTACCTGCTTATTATTTACACCTTCGTCGTCACACTCCTGGTCTCTTTCCGAAACCTTCTCCACGAATGGACCACCTGGCTGGCCAAAGTACCGTCAGTGAAAGAGAAGGATTTAATAACCTGGTACAACTCGAATATGAAGAAGGAGCAAGAATCGGTGTCTGGAGGAAACTCTCAAGAGATTGCCGCCAGTGCTCGTCTTGCTCTACGGCTTGCGGTACAGCAGTATCGCAACAGGAGCTTCTTCAGTCGGGTCTTCGATTCTGAAGCAGACATGGATCCTTTTGTCAAGAAGATGGGCATCGGGCATTCATACGCTCTCTGGCTTCTCGAAAAAGAAGCTGGTGGAGCGGAATTGCCTCCTATCTATACGACAACTTGGTTCGTGCAACTTGAGCTTGCATTCACCAATCAGCGCCAGTTGGTGCGAGGTCTCAAGGAGCATAGTCAGTTCATCACCTTTCGCTACTCAAAGTACGATGTGAGTTCTGGATCACATACATGCTCTGTTCCTGAGATTTCACTAACGCTCCTATAGCTTGGACAAAACGTTGGTTTGTTCTTAGGCGCTCTTATGGATCGCTGGATCGATCTTGTCATGCTTGCAAGACGACCGGAGATAGTCACATACTTCGATAATCGGTCGCGTTATGGAATCTGCTTTGGCCTTTTGTATTTCCTGCTTAGTGCAGTCGCAGTGGATCTGGTGTTACAAAAGTACTGGCCACTTGCGACCGAGCTCCCAGATTGTAAGATTGCCGATCTAGAAACATACGATGAAGTCAAGCTCGATCAGCAACGGTATGCTTTCTTACCTTCTCTGACACGAAACTGTACTGACAATTTCGAGCCTTCGTAACAAGTATTATAGGATTGCACTGGCGGAGCTTATGAGCTATCTAGCTGTAATCTTTGGTGTTTTGACCATTCTCATCTGGGTTTTCGTCATCGACCACAGATCGATCATCTTGTACTTTGTGTATATTTCAGGCTACACTGGAGTGTGTTTGTTCCAGGTAAGTTGATGATCTGTTGTCATGTGTCTTGGACGCTAATTTCGGTAGTTCAATCGATGCTTTACCCAACATCCAAAAGCTCACGTAGTCGTCGTGCTCATATGTTGCGCTGCGGGGTTTATTGTTGGCTGCATCCTTCGAGCAGCACCTTCTACGAAAGATTTTTTCTACGATTTTGTCATTGGCTTGAATATCACCAGCGTCTCAGCTGCCATTGCCACGTTCCTGCTGACTGGCTATTTTTCGTCACCAACGAGCCGAATAGACCAATCTGGCGACGTTACCATTAAGAAGCGCAAGTCCACCGACAAAGGTTCTTCGGCTGATGCGAGTACTATACAATCAAGCTGGGCGACTTTGTTTAAAACTCATACTGATACGTTGTGCAACCTATCACACAATACCCATCGCAAGATTCTTCAACATCTATGTCTTGACATCGATGTCAACGTACACTGGACCAAGATTCCTGACGATGTCCGATCTCTCATAGTATCACGCATGCTAGGCGCTACTGGCCACACGACTGCTTCAGCCCGGACATGGTTAGCTAAAGAGACGAAAGGTACTCAGGAATCCGACAAAGAGTTAGAAAGGTGCCTAGTGGATTATGGCCGCCAGAAATCGACCGTCAGCAGGGATGCAGACAATGCTTTCAAGATTGCAGGCTCGTACAGGGACCCAGAGTTGACTTCTGTACTGGGTAGAAAGTTCGGCGTGGTGTCCAAGCTGAAGCACTTTGTCACGATTTTCACCCTGACCATCTACGACATCGTGAAATGGATAGCTCTTATCTCAGGCGGAGCACCCGACGCCAGTCGTGAGCTGTGGTTTGCTCTCAGGGACAATCCGTTACACAAACCTCTGCTCTGGACGTTACTCAAGATCTGGAAGGCGTGCTGGTTCGTCAAGAACTTTTTGACCTACTTGTTTCTAATTCTTGGCAAGCCGTCATTGTCTTCAATCTTGAACATGAAAGACCGAGGGCTCCCTCGAACTCTGCATGGAAATGTCATCACGGTAGACACGCCATTCTCAAAAGCTAGTGGTTTCCTTTCACGAGACGTGAACAGCAATCTGGTGGTCTCGATTTTCGATGGCATTCACAAGACTCTACCTGAGTCACAACCATTGAAAGCTTTGGCAATTTACGATCAAGCCTATCGAGTTATGCGTTATGAGACCAATCCTGGAGACCCAAAAACCAGGACGACCTCGACATTCGAGTATCAAAACCACGAATGGAGACGTTGGCCGACGAAGAAGATTACTATGGAAGGAGGCCGCCAAGAAATCGACTCCTTTTATGACAAACATGGTCGCGTAGTCAGTGGAAAGCTGTTCAGTGGCGAAGCAGAATTCTCTTTTGAATACCTTTACAAGAAAAGACCCAAGGGTAACACCGAGATTCTCAAAGCGACCTACACGCAGGAAAATGCTGAAGGCACTCCTCCGGTTGTGTCTGTGTTTTGGAGCGTGCAACCTCGATCTGGTTCTGAGAAGGTCAAGAATTGGACGCCTTCTGAAAAGATCAGACGAGTGATTGCAGTTCTGGATGGGCAAACTTACGAGACTGAATGGGTCTACAAGCACGCAAGAGATCCTGATCTTGAGACAACGTTGACAGATGAGCATGGCACAGTGCTCACGGGCGTACCGGCCCCTGCGGCGATCTTGGAAGATGCACTCGGTCTGCTCAAGAGGCCAAAAGACTTGTCTTTTGACCAGGTCGATTTGTTAATTTATCATCCTCTACGCTGGCTTGCGAGATTTCCGAAATATGGCGAGGAGGTCTCCAAGCCTTCTTCATGGTTCATGACACTCATGCCATTTGGTTATTCAGACACAAAGAAGAAAGTCGTCTACCGAAAGCTGCCGACTGCTGTCTTGAGGACGGCATTATGGACTTTCTGGGCAAAGCCGCCTCACTTGGATGCTGTTTCGGCTTGTTTTCTTGACGAAATGATATTGCGTAAAGAGCCTCTTCTGAAGAAGTACTGGAAGCTTCGTGATGCTGGCAGGCTATTGGAAGCTGCGCATTTCCTTGATGAAAATCTTGACTTGATCATATCTGCCATTGAGCCGTCTACAGAAGCATCTCAGACGTGTCCTCTTCTCATCAAGGTGTCAGACTTGTTTGTTATGGGTCTAGGCAAGGACGCAAATCAAGTCACAGCTCGTCCAGAGGATGCATACCGCGACACTCAGACCCGTACATCTGTGATCTTCTCCGATAATGGCTGCTGGCCCGACAATCCGGGCGGTGTGTCCAATTGCAGGCGAGATTTGGTCAATGGGCATACTACTGTTCGAGGTCACTGTCTAGCCGAGTCAGCCAACGATTTCGGAATACCTCGGTATCAAATCGAGCAGAACATCAACTCTTTGAAGATTCTGCCTTTGTGGGGACTCGACGGAAAAACTCCCTACCACGGCGTGCTTGACAATCTACTGCAAACCCAAATCGATGAGAGAATGTTTCAGACACGGATTGAAGACGACATCAAGGCCATCTTTATCCCTCTGCTCACAACCTTCGTCAAAGGTGCAAGGATGAGGCGTTACACCCGTAGTGACTTGGTCACATTCAGTAATGTGATTTTGAAAATGAACAGGTACTTTGAGAAATGCGACTTCAACAAAACCTGGGATAACAAGGACGTCTGGGACGCATGGATCCAAGCCTGGCTCATCGATTACCAAGATCCAAATATCAGTAACCCCCGAGACTACTTTGAAATCGAGCAAGCAACTATGAGCGACTTCAAAAGCGCACTTGGCTTGTACGTATGCTACTTCTTCATCTACTCGGTCGAGCTTCCACCGGATTGTCCCACTGTCTTCCAGAGCACACACCACGGGATCAGCAGTCTCTATGGTATGCTTCTCAAGTATCGTCGTGGAACTACCTGGGGTATCTGGGATCATGCGATCTTGTGGCGAGAAACTTGTCTGAACATCAGTCCAGCGCAGTGTTTGCTCCCGATCCCAGTGCAGTCTATGCTTCTTGCCGGTATCAAGCTGACTTGCCACCTGGCGTATACCCATGTTGATATCGTCCTGCCATGCACATCCGTCTTCAACCCTGACTGGGAGATTGATCTAGGTACAGATCAAGGATTACGAGGCAGCAAAAAGTTGTTCGCGCGCAAGATTGATCCTATTGTCAATGGAATCGGAAACATGGATGCTTTCCAGCCAGTCACAGAAATCAGGAGCAAAATTCCAACATGTGTGATGCTCTCGAATGTACAGTTCATCAAAGACGTCAAAAACGCCGTGCTGGCTGCAGACGTCATTGTCAACAAGTACGGCTTCACCGACTATCGTCTTGTTGTTTATGGCGCTCAAGATAGACAACCAAGCTATGCGCTCGAGACGACTACACTCATCAACACGCGCAATCTTAACACTAATGTCATCCTTGCTGGTTTTGGTTCACCAAAAGAAGTTCTCAAAGACGCCTGGCTGTTCATGAACTCTTCTCTCTCTGAAGGGCTTCCTCTAGCCATTGGCGAGGCCGCTCTTTCTGGAATTCCCATTGTTGCTACAGAGGTTGGCGCTACTGCTTTGGTGCTCACCGACCCGGATGACTCGACAAAGCGATATGGCGAAGTCGTACCCCCAAACGACCCGGAGGCACTCGCAAGAGCACAGCTGAGTATTCTCGGCATGCTCGGTCCCTGGGCGGAGTACACTACCGACAAGATCAAGCCACCTCCACTTCCAGACTTGTTCAAGCCTGAAGATGTTGCACGGATCATGGCGAGAATGTATGAAAAGGCGAGCGATCGTCGTGCTCTAGGCCTCAGACTTCGAGACGTCGTCCTCCGCAGTTTTCACGGACAAAGATACCTTCGTGAGCACGAGCAGATGTATTGGATACAACGTTGTTGGGCAGAAACCCGTCGCTCGGGATACAAACTAAGCCGACATCCGCCAGTCAACGCCGCTTTCGGCGAGTCCAACATCTTCGAGTACGATGACTCTGGTGATACAGGAGAAGATGCTAAGGCACGTTGGCAAGACTTCGAGTTGGATCAGCTTCAGGCACATGTCCATCCTCCACCTCGCAAGGAAAGATTAGGTACGTATGAGAGGGGAATATCAACGATGGGGTAATCTTAGGGGCTGGATGGTCGAAATAGCGAGGTCATAGTTTGCCAAAGTTCAGAAAGTTCAACCGTTCGAATGTTCACATCTCGGTCCATTTTCCGGGGCCTCTTACCAAACGCCGTTTTGTCTGAACCCGTTTGTGCTATAGCGTGTACTATTGCCAAAGGAGGCTCTCCTCGCCAAAGTTCGAATTGCAAATAGTAGGGGTAAAAGCACAGCGTTGTGATTCGCTCTCTCGAGTGGATGCATGCGGCCGTTTCGTCACAGACACTTTCTGCTCAGAACGGTTTCTCTCAATCCGGTCTCTCTTCATAACGATGGTTTTTGATCACAAAGACATTGTCAGAACAGGACTGTATATAACCGAAGATGCCGCTGTCAGATAGGGTGGCTTCATTCAAATCAAACTCGAGACTTCGATTGAAGAGAGTATTCGGCGACAAACAGGAATCCTCGAGAATGGCGATGAACATGCATGTCGCACTTCCTCTTTACATGTATCCGTCTGCAGGAACATGGCAGCCACTCTATGATGCTCTGAACAACAATCCTCAAGTCACCTTTGATATCATCATCAACCCCAACAACGGACCTGGAGGCTCTCCCCCAGACTCGAACTACATCTCGAACATCTCCGTGATAAATTCTTACAGCAACGTCAACACTCTTGGATATATACACACCAGCTATGGCAACCGATCTCTTTCAGACATTTCATCAGATATCGACACCTATCAATCCTGGTCCACATACACAAACTCCAACATCTCGCTCAACGGCATTTTCGTGGACGAAACACCCGCATCTTTGGACAAATACGGCTACATGGGAGCCATCCACAACAAAATCAAATCTACAATGACTCATGGAAACCTCGTCTGGACAAACCCAGGTGTTCCTGTTGATTCATCTTTCTACAGGATTGCCGACATGATCAATGCCTACGAAAACACGTACGACCATTGGATGAATCAAGGAGGCAATTCGAGTATTCCACAAGCAGTGAGGAGTAAGAGTACGGTCATGTTGCATAGTTACCCTTCTGGCACTGGGACTATGGCCTCTGATGTCGACAGTCTGGTCGATGGAGGCTATCATGGAGGGTTGTTGATTGTTAATGATCAATACACGAGTTTCGATTCAATGTGGCCGACTTTTACGTCGAAAGTTGGGCAATCGAATGCAAATGTCAAATGCTGATTGATTCTCTCGCAACGAGAGCTTGATTGCAAGCAGGCCTTGCAATGACGGAGCACTTTTCCCGCTCTATAATACTAATTTGTTGGACATCGTTGGCAAACAACGAAGATGGAGTTTTGGGAATGAAGTGACACTGGGAAATATTTAATGTATGGTTTAATCAGCTTGTATAATTATCGAATCTGTTTTCACAAAAATTGAGCGTCCTGTACACAACTTGGCACAAAGCTTCGCGTTCTTTCCGCACCCGCTTCCCCAACTTGACTTCCTTCCTGCACGCAAAGCTTCAGACTTGAGTCCTTTTTCACATCATGGTCGTCGTCAACATGACTTTTCGGTCACGCAAGCACACTCCATAATAGAATTTATGAGAGATCTTTTCATTCAAGTTGACGCAGCTCCTGTCGGTGGCGTGATGGCATTCGCAGATCCACACGCTCAATGTGCACCTTTACAGAGCTCGTAGGATGAACTACAAGTACCCAGAGAACAAAAAAAGGGCACATCTGTACAATCTGAACGGTATCATCGATTCTCGTGAAATGACACAGAGGATTGATTCTTTGCCTCCTGGTCAAAACACATACGGACGGGCTTTGGTCGACTGAGCCGTCCAAACTATTTATTGTCGGATTATATACATGACGAAACTACCTCGAATCACTATTCTTCGCCGAAGCCGACGCGTGATATCCGACGATTGTACTCGACAGCTTGGACAAGAGTGGCAACTTGCTTTGCGGCACCAAGTCGACGCCATGATCTGAGAGGGAATTTGAGAAGCTGTAAAGTCGTTATGCTTCAGAGAGGGGGCTTTGACACGCTCTGACCAGCGGTGTGTCGGCAAGCTTCTTGTATCAGCACCTACAAAACCATGTCGGCTCCGGACACCGGAAGAAAACAAAACCATCTCTGCGCCAGCCTACGGGATCTCCTAGCTCCACAACTCGACTAGAAGCATGCGTGTCCCTATCTTCAAAGGTACCTATCCGGCAAAGACAGCGAGTGCCATTCTTCTGGGTATCTCGTACCTGTCACAGTTCGTCAATGCTCAGTACAGCAACTCCACTGGCGGGCAGACGGTCGCCAACACGATTCTTGTCCTTGCTCGCGATCTAGCATCATCCTACTCAGCAACTTCAGGTCTCAACGGCTATGGCATCCCTTTTCAGCTACAGCTGGTACCTCAAGCCGGCGTAACTCTTCCAACGCTCAACTCGTCCGCTACCCAAGGAAATTATGGTGGCTTCATCCTCCTCGGTGAGGTGTCCTATGACTACGGTAACAACACCTGGGCCAGTGCTTTGACGGCTGCTCAATTTGCTACAATCTATGCATACCAGGCGAGTTTTGGTGTGAGGATGGTCCGTATCGATGTCTATCCTGGGCCCGCATTTGACGTTGTTCCTACGATTCCTGGCGCTGGATGCTGCGGTACTGGTGTTGAGCAGCTTCTGAGCTTCACCAACACAAGTGGCTTCCCGACCGCCAATTTTGTACAAGGTGCTACCCTCAGTACTCAAGGCATCTGGCACTACCCAGCAACCATCACCAACCCAAACACAACTTGGGAAGTTGCAGGTCTTGCACCAAGCTCTGACGGTACCTTCTCTGGATCTAGCTCGGCAGCTGTCATACACCGGGACGGAAGCCGTCTAGAGATGGTTTGGTTCTCAAGCTGGGCTACTCAATGGGCATTGACTTCCAACTACCTCCAGCATGCCTACATCGCTTGGTTGACTCGTGGCCTGACTGTTGGATATCGCCGTATATACCTGAGTACCCAGGTTGACGATGTGCACCTGAACACGGCACTTTACCAGCCCGCAGATGCTTTATTCAGATTGAGAGCAGCAGATCTCCAGAACATTGCGAATTGGATGCCACAACTCAACTCAAGACTTCCATCTGGTTCGAACTACTTTATGGAGCTTGGTCACAACGGAAACGGAAACATTGTTGCTGGAATCACCTACGAAAACACAACATTGTGTCAACCAGACCCTGCTATCATCTATACTGGGCCCATGTCCTCAACTCCACTCGAATACCAAAAGCCACTTGGCACGGGTACCGATATATGGCCTACAACACCCACAACGTATCGCTGGGACAAGACCTGTTCTTTGGTTGACCCCCTGTTCAAGTGGCTGTCGAATCCACAGAACATGAATGCCTTTGCACATGTCTCTCACACATTTACCCATGAATCCTTGAACAATGCGACCTTCAACGACACCTACCGAGAGATCACCTTCAACCAAGCTTGGGCAAATGTCACTGGCATTAATCAAGCCGCGAGGTGGTCAGCCAATGCTCTAATTCCCCCTGCTATCACTGGAATGCACAACGGCGATGCAATCAGAGCGTGGATGACGAACGGTATCACCTCCGCGGTCGGCGACAACACCCGAGCCGTATTGATGAACCAACAGAACGAGTTCTGGCCATTGATTAGCACCGTTGCCAGCAATGGATACGATGGGCTTCTGATTATCCCACGCTGGGCAACAACAATTTTCTTCAATTGCGATCTTCCCGACTGTACTACAGCAGAATGGGTCGCTACTTCCGGTGGTAAAGGCGGCTTCACCCAACTTCTCAATGATGCCCGCACGACCAACGTCCGCCACCTGATGGGGCTTCATCACGATCCATTCATGTTCCACCAGTCGAATCTCCGTAATGCAGATGTCAATACCACCACCATCGGTTCTGTCACTGGACAATTCGCGCTCATTCAGATCTGGGTTGAGGTGGTGACTCAAGAAATGAGCCGCTTGACTAATTGGCCCATCATCTCTCTTAAACAAGACGATATGGCTGTTGACTTTGCCAACCGCATGACCCGCGATCAATGCAATCCCAATCTGACCTATAAGTATGCTCCTGACGGAAAAACCATCGTTTCTATCACTGTCACTGCGAACGGAAATACGTGTGCTGCCCCTATTCCAGTTACTCTTCCGGTTGGTGCCACTAGCAGTGCTCCCGGACTGGTCAGGGAGACGATCGGTTCCGATCCCTTGGTCATCTGGGTGCCCTTGACTGGAAGTCCTGTAACTCTGGCTTTGGCTTCGCCGGTGTCGGTCATGTAAAGGGTGATTGAACCTCTTTCTGAGGGTTGGTGTGCGACAGACAGGAAGGAAGAAAAAACATGTAATATATTGTCTAATGATTTGATTTGACTAGCAAAAAAAAAAAGCAGAACCCACTCCAGTATATCTATGTACGTGAGCAATGGCGAGAAGAATTGTTTCCATGTCTCACAACCATCTTGTCGACAACCACACGGTCAAGCCATGTAACATGCCGCAATGCAACGTCCTCAGCAGCAGAGTCAACCAACAACGCCGTTCCTGCCTTTTCGCTCCTGCCAAGATGTCGCTGTCAGAATACCGATGCCTTTGCAAATCAATCAGGCAGTCACGTTACAACACAGTATTTGCGTTCCTCCACGATCATCATTTCACCATCACCGACGACGATATCCATTGGAACGAACCACTTGGACCGCTTTTCCCAATCATCATGCCACCAAAACCTTGACACTTTTGACCCTTGCAGATCGGATCGAGGCTGAGTTCCTGGTCAGACGTGGTGTGATCCGAAAAACTAAGCTTAGGGATAAGCTTACCTTGATGCTTGACTACAAAACACCAGAAACATCTCGCTTCCCCTTCTCGATTGGGAAGGGCGTTTTGAACAGTGGTGTGTCCTCTTTTGCTTTCTCCAACCTTGGCACATTGCGCGCGTAACAACGTTTCGGAAGGGGCATCTTTGGCATATCCACATAAGGTGAGTCAAGTATGAGTCTGGAGACATGGCTTGCAAGGCGGCTAGGGCAAGCATTCGGTAAGAAGGAGCGCGAGGATGGGCAAAGGCCTGGATGAGATCTTCATGGACAGATGGTCGTTGAAGAAAACGGGACTCGATAATTACGATTGTGGAGGTTTGGGTAGTGTTGTGGGGATGAGGGTTGGGTTTGCGTAGTAGTCTTCTGAGGTGTGAGGTGAGGTGGAGTCGCGTTGGATGCGAGGTGCCATGGTCGGTATGGCGAGATGGTTGATCGAGGACAAGATACAACGTTTGGTGAGAGAGCTTGATGCAGGCTGCTCCTCCATACTGGGTGGGAAGAGAGATCCTGTATAGTCAGGGTGATCCAATATGACTTGCCACGATTTCTGCACTCACTATCTGGATCCGAATAATCACTCACTATAACGAATTTGATATCATTCGCAGCAAGTGACTGGACGTGTCAAATGAAGATGGTCTGATATATGTTTCAGTCAATCTCTTTGCATCAAGTCCCGATGTCTGTATTATGAATTTGGTCATCAAGGTCGAGCAGAACTCAAGACACGCATCGTCTATATAGCATTGGCATCCGGAGAGCAAACAACAACTTGATGCTCGAACAAATAGACCAGAGATCCTGGCGCTTACTGACCTGCTTCTTCCCCTTTGTTCCTATCTCAAAGAATCAACACGATCTATCATTGGAAACATGGGCAGTCTTACACGTCGACAATTCTCATCATGCACTTCGCAGTCAGGGATGGAAGAGAATGAGAGCCAGGTCTTCATTTGCAAGCGTTTCACCTTTATACTCTATAAAACTTGAGATTTCAACTGGCAGAAGGAAGTTGGCTGTGAATAAAGATACAAACATTACATACATGTTTCTAACCAGCAACTATCTTACACCTCACACAATAACTTGGATCAGCCCCATTGTTCAATACAACGTCGGAGTATTGAACACGGTGCCATCGCAATACTCAACCCATCCGCCCAGGTCTTTATCCTTGATCACTTCCGAGTATCCGACATTTCCCTTGGTCTTACAGCTCTGCGCCAGCGCTTGGCTGCTCACCGCACCGGGTGCGCCCAGCGGGTACTCAATCTGGAAGACTGCTTTGCCGGCTGCGATGAAGTTTTGATAAATGTCACACTGGCCCTGGGCAATACCTGATACCAAAGGTCAGTATGGGTTACCAACAGACTGAGAAGTATGCGGGGCGATTGCTTACAAGATTCTATGATGGAAAACTCGACCAGACAGGTAGCGTTTGCGGCGATTGTACCGGCGTTCTTGAGACCAATGGCCATGTTATAGGACGCGGCTGTCAACGACAGGAAAGAAAGGTAGTTGAGAGCGGTGCCTGCAGTAAGAGAGAAGCCGGTATTGATTTCCTATGCCTTTGATTAGCCCTGCGCAACAGACAGCGTGGGTTCAAGTAACGAAAGCAGGTGAAAAAGCCAGCGAGAGCCATGCAGAAGCTCTGTAGTATGATAATACTCACAAACCCATCCATGTTGTCTGGATCAACAGCATCGCACCCCTTCTCAGCCGCCATCTTGATCCTGTCCGCCATGATACTTCTCACAGTTTGGCTCTCGGTATTCAGCCACTTTTCACCAGGCCAACCACTGAGATCATTTCCAATGTCTTGAAGTGGGAATCTCCAAGCGTCAGGTCGGTAAATCTCCCAACTACCAGCTGAGAAGTAGCAGATGACTTTGATGCCTTGGAGGTGCATCAGCTGGATGGTGGCAGCGGAGTTGCCGTACATGTCAATGTCATAAACAGACAAAGCAGGCAGCAGAGCCTTTGTAGCATCAATGGGACTGCTGAGCACAATTTGCCAGGGTGTTCCGGGAAGAGGTTGCCAAAGCGGCGTGGTGTTGGCCATGAGATTCAGCCCCAACAGACTCAGACTCCCAGCATGACATCCAGATCCTTGAGATGCAGTCGCAACAGGAGGATCGGAGCGTTTGTTCGGAGTATCAGTGGAAGAAGGCTCTGGAGCCTCTGCCGATTCGGTCAACCCAACACCAAGCCCTACGCCTAGGGTGATGCCGAGTACAGCGATAGTGCCTGCCACGGCGCCGAGGGTGCGGAACTTGTGACGGCGATACCAAGGAATCTGGCGCTGGCGCGGCGGTAGTTTCTCGTCGTTGTGGAGGGGACTTGACGATGGGATTCTGTGACTTTCCTCCATGTGTGATCTGAGAAATTGTGAACTGGCGTGTGTGTTGGGGACAATCAAATCAAATAGTGAAATATACAAAGACAAAAGACGAAAATTTCTGAGGTGAATCAAACCAGAGCTGACGTTGAGATATGAATATGGTGCTGTGGTAGATACGTCAAAAGAAACATGGCGTTCGACATCGTTATATTCTTCTCATAGCCTCCACGGCTACTGTTGATCTCCAAACTTACAGAGTCTAAAGCCCTGAGGCTGTTCTGGGATGGGCAACGGAGTCACTGTTACCGACCCATACGTCGTTTCTACGTACGCAAGACCTCTTCGCCGATTTGTCAAGCGCGATATCTTGAGTAGTCGTGTCTCGAGATGGAGATGAGTCTGTCGCGATCGTCACGCGCTACTTACTGGTCCTGACCGGCATTCTCACATTCCATTTGCAGGACAGAAGCACTGTGTTAGACAAACACTGAGATGAATGCCAATATGTTGCTGCGTGGCTACATATAAGCGAGGTGGCCGTATACGAAAAGGGGTTGGGCATGTGTCGAGTGAAAGATTCACTGTTTGCATTGCCGTGATTCTCCCACCCGGTTTGTTGAATTTAATATTGACGCTAAGTCTGGTCGCCTCACATACTGGCGCTCTGGCCGAGTGGTTAAGGCGTTTGACTCGAACTAGCTTCTGATATCAAATCCATTCGTGGGCGTGTGTTCGAATCACACGGGCGTCGACATACTTTTGCTCTTTTGGAGCCGAAGGTGGTGCTTTTGCTCACAGGAAAGAGAACATGGAATAGAATGCAAAGGTGGTTGAGATTTCGGTAGCCGGGCTTCAGATTCTTGGGGACTTGGCGCGTTGGGCGGAGCGGGATTTCGAAGCGGGTATGTCTTGGCGATTCAACTGGACAGGGTCTCACCCACAACAGTCGTTTCCGTCTCTTTTTCCGCGATATCATCGTCAATTGTAGTTCAAATGGTACCTACTTCTGGAGAAGTCTTGTCCAAGCTTGCTGGATCCGTGTGTCAACGCTTCATATGGTTGTGACTTGTTGTGGTCGAGCAATATCCGTTTAACGCCTACCGCATGTCGGATTTGGAAAGGCTCCCATACACTACCACTAATATCGACTCGAGCTCATGTGAGTTCTATGTCTACAATTTTTTTTTCTTGCAGTGATGTCGCGGCTATTACGCTAGTTGTTGCAGGGCATTGGTGTCTCAGTGCATCGTAGAACGAGGTGGTCAAGAAATTGATTCGATGCCAAATCTGGTAACAATCTATAATTTGGCCTTTACTCTGGACAGCATAGAGCGGCTCGGACTACTAAGCATGATCAAACGATTAAAGAAACACATTACATCAAATTCAGACGGCGCGCTAACATAAACAAAGAGCATTGGGTTGAAGATATTTGGATTAGGTCTTATTAGAGGGTATCTGATAATCGTGCAAACACTTTAGGAGGATAACCCGTTTCCAACCAAGTGTATGGAAAAGGTACAAAAGAAAACACGCTAAACGCCGGTTCATCCTTCATTATACATGTACAGCTGTCGTGCTTGGTTGATGTCCATCTTGATTAAAATCAAGACAGGGACGTTCAACTACAAGCAGATGGGGGGTTTTTGTAGGGTATCGTGTTAATAGTACAGGGTGAAAACTTGGCAACTCTTGAGTTGCTTAGAAGTCACGAGTGGTGGCGACACCAGGAGAGGTGTAGTAGCCGCCGTGGACACTGGGGATGGCACCAGCGGGAACCTCAGTAGAGCGGTTAGGAATAGTACCAACATTGCGCTCATTGCCATAAGAACGGGGCACGGCGTTGGTGGCAGGAATCTCTCTGTCGTGAGGGTTGTAGCCAACGTGAGGAGCATGGCCGTCGTGGGTAAGACCCTCCTTCTGGATGACAGTAGGGTTGGCGCCGACGGCAGTGTTACCAGAGTAAGCAGTGTCATGGGAAGGACGGACGGTGTGGCCAGCGGGAAGAGGGTTGGGGTTGGTGCCAATAACACCCTTCTCAGCGTAGTCGTCGGTAGGAACAGTCTTGGGCTTCTTGGCGAAGAGGCTGCGCTTGGGGGCGGTGCCAGAAGTGTAGTCGTTGGAAGGGCTAGGTCCGAATCTCTTCTCCTTCTTGTGGTGGCGCATGAGAACGAGCTGCATAAGAGCAGTGAAGAGGAAGAGAACAGCGCCGGCAATGGCAACAGCGAAGACAGCCTTGTTGAGCTTGCAGGCAGTGCCGAGGTTAGGAGAGAAGTTGTGGCTGCCCTGGGTGAAGGGAATAGCATTGTTTGCAGGTCCGTTACCAATAGGGGTGACGACGTTGTTCTTGCAGCTCTTGGCTCCCTGGCGGGTCAAGACAGCAATGGCGATCATGCCACCCATGCAGAGAATGTCGAAGAGCAGACCAAGGGCGGAGAGGAAGGTGATGCCAGCCAAGCAGCATGTCAAAAGAACGGTGCAAATAGTGTAGAGAGTGACGACACCAGAGATACCCTCAACAGCCTTCCATCTGGTGGGGATGTCAAGGTCGTGGTCTGCAAGGACAGCGAGGAAGAAACTGAAGATGCCGATGATGATGGCGGCACAACAGAAACAGAGGAAATAGAGAGCAGTCTGCAACAGACGCAGGGCGCCTCCCTTGAAGATACCCATGGCGAGTAGATGTTCAACTTTGATAGAAGAAGCTAGGGTTACTCCTCGAAAGAGAGAAGGTATTGGGAGTTGTTGACTGTTGTTGGTGGTAGTGGAAGTGGAGGTCGCTTGATAATGATTCCATTCCAGTGAGGGAAGGAAGCTCTTAATATGTGCTTTCCCAATTAGGAGCCCGTCGACGTCAAAACTTGCGAAAGGACCAGACGTCACCTCCAGCCAGTCGTCATCGCTGTTCTTGGGAAGGGAAGGTTGTGGCTCGAATTAGGGTTTGCCAAGGAGCGGCAGACCCTGCGAATCGTTACTTCATAATTATCCTTCCGCGTGCCTTTTGCGTGTCATTCTTCAAAAAACAGGGAAGAGGTCTAACGGCATTGCTAGGAGTACCATCTGAGAAAGGTCATGGTTCTTCGTTCTTGCCCTCACAAGCGGGTGCAGACAGTGTGGGCTCTTATGTGAAGATAATATAGCAATGATTTACGACAGGGATGTTTTGAGCACAGCCAGTTCCTGCTTCGAGAAGCCACAGGTTCAAGCAAATCCGGGGTCCAACTTCCTGCGCGAACGATAGAGTCCTCTTGCTCGTGCGTCGTTTAAATTTGCGGTTGCTATTAGACACGCACTCAGCATGCCAATCACAGCCGAGCTGCTTGCGTTCACCACATGTTCGTGGCCCAAAGACAGCGTTTCTCGAGTTCACCATTCGTGCTCGAGTATCAACTCCGAAACTTCGTCCAAGCCACGTCATTACGTCGGTTCAGACGAGGAGGGAACATAGATCGAATACAGCTTGCGACTCTCTTGATGGAAATGCTGTTGTTTGTGACGCTTGTGGTATACATCATCAATGCTCGACCAGAGATGGCCACTGTTTGTTGACAAGTGATTTTGTTCCAATATTATCTCATTTCTAAAACCTGCATACCGCTGTGAGTCCATCCGTCGCGCAGGAACATGATATATATACAACTTTAAAATCTACGTTCCACACACAACGTTTGTGGCGTTGCGCAGCCTGACAAGCAATTGGTGGCAGTGGCTACGACCCTTGCAATTCCTCGGAACAAAGAGGAAGTTTCTGGTGGACAACCTGCCCAGTTGGCAGTTGCTTGGAAATAACAATGGTATGGACAAACATCTTGATTGGCTTTGTGGCCTGTTTCTTCTTCGGATCGGGTCTCTCGGCCGGTGGACGTGAACCCCAGGAAATTGCTTCTTTGATCAGACGGTATGACCGCAGATCATCCGAATCGATCCGCATGAGCCACTCGGCACGCAGGTCCAGGTCTCCACATACGCACGCACAAGAGTCAAGTCGACGCGTACGAGACCGACCAGAACACGGGAGATCTGAGTAAACGTGACGTTGGTTCGATTGAACACTCGTCACAGCCTGTGACGATGTGATTCAGGTCCACTCCGAGAGAGCTCAGGAGCCTCATGACTACATGTACAGACCAGACCCGGTTTCCTGCAATAGAGGCAGAGACAAGAAGTGCGAGCAACGTCTTCCTCTCGGCCGACCCATCGTGATCGAGTCGATATCCCCGCAATCAAATTGCCAGACGCGCCTACTCGACGTCGTTGGACTTGATCAGAACCTTGACGTGGTTGTCTTTGTCTTTCAACAAGGTCAAGAAACCTTCCTCGATCACGTCTTTGAGCTCGACCTTTTTCGTAATCATCTTTTCTGGCTTCATTCTACCAGAGCTGATCGCCTGGAGGACCTCGTCAAAGTCTCCAAGGACATATGTAGCGACGCCCTATGATCGATTAGTTGTGCCGACAGATGGTCCTTGAAAGCTACCGACCTTGTACGTTTTCTCTCGGAAGACAAATTGGTTCGGTATGATTCTAGCATCTTTCTCCCTGAGCACGCAGTCAGTATGAGGGTTTAAATCACATCAGGTAAGTCAACGAAGTGTGAGTTCCGCTGTTGTGACGCTGAACTGGCCTTGTTGACTCTAGGGCACAAGAACTAACCAGATGGCGATATTCACCAAAGTGCCTCGAGCCCTCATCGCGAGTACCGCAGAGTCGAGTCCAGCTTGAACACCTGCCGCGTCGAACACGCAATCCACACCTCGAACACCTCCACAGATTTCTTTGCACCGTTCCGGAATGTCGTCTTTCGTCGGGTCCAAGATAAAATCGGCACCGAAGTCCTCTGCAAAAGCCTTGCGTTTAGTAGAGACTTCTGAAACGATGATGGTACCATCACCATGTGCTCGAAGAGCTTGGATTACGGAGAGACCAATCGGGCCTCCACCAAGAATCAAGGCGAATTGGCCCTTCTTGAAGTCCTTCACCGGAGACATGTTGACTGCGTGCCACGCGACAGCTAGTGGCTCCACAAGCGCGGCTACTTCCAAGGACACATTGTCAGGCACAGGTACTACACAGTACTCTGGGACCACGATATGTTCAGCCTGGATGGGCGCTCGTCAGCAATGTTCGTGACCAAAGCGTGGTCTACTTACCAGCCCTCCTCCCCAGCCCGAGAGCCCGACAAACCCGTTCTTGTCGCAGCAATTCGGAATGCCATCCTTGCAAGATCCACACTCTCCACAGTAGATGATTGGCTGTACGACAACTCGTTGTCCGCGTGTATACTTGTCGGATACACCTTGTCCTAGCTCTTCAATGATGCCGCTGAATTCGTGACCGATGGTCAGAGGCACAGTCTCGTTGGTAATGGGGTGAGGAGTCGTAGGACATAGTGAGGGACCGCCCATGTATTCGTGAAGATCTGAGACGAGAATGTCAGTCCCCAATCATCTGGCGGTATTACTTGACTGACCAGTGCCACAAATTCCACACCAAGCTGGTCTGATCATAATCTGACCATCTCCACATTGTGGGTTTTGAATTTCTTCCAGGCGAAGGTCTTCTTTGCCATGAATACGCAGCGCCTTCATAGTACCTACCTTGGAGATCCTCGGCGTGATAGCGGAATCTACCTTGCTCAATTGTTCGGACATGGCTGGAAACTGTAGTTAAAGCTGTGAGATCCGTGATCAAGGGGATGGAGGTCGTTGTGATATGGATCCGATGATTGCCCTTAAGATATAAGTGGCCGCGAGCAGCTCGCCCCACCGACTTACTGCTGTAGCGCTAATCCGCAAGATGGAGTTTCCAACTCTAGACATCCGAGATGCCTTTCGTGAGCAACCCCTCAATTCCCCGCACTTCCTACCTCTGCAGATCCGGGGCATGGCATCTTGCGTTGCTGCTCAGACAACGAGATAGCTAACACTTGTCGTTCTTCTCCTTGGTCCAGGTGTTGTAATAGTCAAAGAGAATAGATCGAACAGCACCCGTGTGCTCGTTGACTCTGGAAGAATGATTCGCGGAAATCAATTTCTCCATGTGTTTTGGCGAAGATGACCGGACCTATTCCTTCCAAACAGCCACTGTCGGGCTATAGCTCAACGTCTCTGCTGAGGTGGCTGAGAGGCCTGCATAAGAGTTGTTCTGGAAGCTCTTCAACTTGGTGCATCAGAATATCCTTGGCGCTAAGTATTCGGGTTTCCTATCTGGAAGAACATATGCACGAACGATCTGATAGGGACCGATCGCAAGGTGAGATGGCATCGGCAAGATCTTCTCATTAGCCCCTACAGCTGGTAGTCGCGTGTTTTTGTAGATGCAATTTCAAGTGATATGGGTGTTGCTTGATGATTCAGGTCTGCGGCGGTGAAGGAGTTTGTCGCCGACATGGTTTGACTCGTTTGAACATGTGGGGTGAGCTCGAGGAGCTCGCTGCGCAAACTGAGCCGTGCTTCATCGAAACCGCAAAGTTCCCTCTGTGTCCTCTCAGGCCTTGCGTAACAAAAAAGCTCTATGCCAGCAACTTTTGACTATTCTCAACGGAACAGCAGACCCAGGAGAAGGATCCAGTACTGGAAGCTAACGGGATGTAGTTCAAGAATGCAGATTCGGCCTTCCTCCCGGTGGTATGGCGGTTCATCTGTTTCTGGGTCCGCCCCGATCGAAGATTCAGAGCCGCATCTGCTCCACAAGTCGAGATGACATATTTCAGCTCCCCCTCCGTTACATCATCGGTGATTGGTGGAGTCAATCAGGCAAAATATGCCCCTCTATTTTTCCGATACTGAGCACCGAGCCAAGATGGAGCAGCTTGATCACCATGAGGACGCAGAAGATACAGAAGGCAAGCTGCCAGACGAGTCTCGAGAGATGGTGAGGATACGTAGGGAAACTGAACAGAAGAAGCTCCTTCGATGCGGCCCAAGCATGCGATCTGAGGATCGAATGTCCAGTTCTTCCTGGACCATAGTTTCCGCGGTGACAGCAACGGCTTGATCAATTACGTCGAGCACGCTTGTAGCTGCTGCATGAGATCACGTTGCTTGGGAGGGAGCTGCTCGGCCGCCGCAATATTTTGCCGCCTACAAAAAGGTTTCGAGCTGCTCCTCTTTACTCAATTCTCACATACAATTTATCCTACACCTTTCTTTTTCCTAAACCCCAAAACAATTCACATACTGCAACCATGGGTTACCCCGAGACCGCCGAAGGCTTCATGATCCACGACCACAAGAAGTGGTGAGTACACATTGATTTGTTTGCCGCGACAGCAACAAGATGCTGACTGGCGTCTTCGTATAGGTCCGACTTCAAGAAGGGCGAGTTTAAGCTCAAGAAGTTCGAGGAGCACGATGTCGACATTGCCATTGAGGCTTGTGGTGTTTGCGCTTCCGACCTTCACACCATCACCGGAGGCTGGGGCGATGCTCCCCTCCCTCTTTGCGTTGGCCACGAGGTCATTGGCAAGGTTGTCAAGGTCGGCGGCAAGGTCACCAACTGCAAGGTCGGCGACAGAGGTCAGTACCACGCATACCTTGATTGACCAGAATTGCTTTCTAACACTCTTTTCAGTCGGCGTTGGTGCTCAGATTGGTGCCGACTTGACCTGTGACAACTGCAAGGCTGACCAGGAGAACTACTGCCCCAACTCCATCGACACATACGGTGCACCCTACCCTGACGGCACCATCTCGCAGGGTGGTTACGCTTCGCACATTCGTGCCAACGACTACTTTGTCTTCAAGATCCCCGATAACCTCGAGACTTCGATCGCCGCCCCTATGCTCTGCGCCGGTCTCACAGTCTATTCTCCTCTTGTCCGCCTCGGCGCTGGTCCCGGCAAGAAGGTCGGTATCATCGGTATCGGTGGTCTCGGTCACTTCGCCCTTCTGTGGGCCAAGGCTCTCGGTGCTGAGGTCTACGCCATCTCTCACTCTCCCAGCAAGAAGGAGGATGCGCTGAAGATGGGTGCCAAGGAGTTCATTTGCACCAAGGAGAAGGGTTGGAACGAGCCCTACAAGTTCGCCTTCGACTTTGTCATCAACACCGCCGACGCCATGGACCAGTTCAACCTCGACGACTACTTCAGCACCCTCAAGGTGTGGGGTAAGTTCCACATGGTCGGCTTCGGTGACAAGCCCATCCCCACCCTCATGGCCCAGCAGTTTGCCGGCAACGGCTGCTCGATGGGTGCCTCTCACATCGGTAACCGCCCCGAGATGGAGGCCATGTTCGAGCTTGCCTCGAAGCAGAACATCAAGTCGTGGGTCGAGACGATCGATGTCAGCGCCGAGGGCTGCAAGACTGCCCTGGAGCGTCTCGAGAAGAACGACATCAAGTACCGCTTCACTCTTGTCAACTTCGACAAGGAGTTCGGCAAGCGCTCTTAGATGTGCTGTTTGACACGGTTGGATGACTAATATTGTAATACACGTACATGACTTTCACGATGGCGGAGAGAGAAGTTGGAATTGGTCCTTGGCTGGCCAAGGTAGCATTTTGGAACAGCTAGATCGCTCTTGCGAGTAGATACAGTATCAAACAGATTTCGAAAGAGTTGTTGGTTACTTCCGTCCTTTTGTCCGTGACATTTATCCTCGGTCAATTCAGAAACATGGAAGTTCAGGCCAAAATTGCACGACATGGGGAAGGACGATCAGCCGGCGTCGGCGGTCCCTGCAAGACTCGTCGACCAACATGTAAAGCTTAGTTGACATGTGATACGTGCCTGAATGTTGGTTGCAACTGCCGGTCGTGATGGTTGGTATGCCCCCTCGATGGGCGACGGCATGTCTCGTAGACGAAGACGGTAAGTGAACAGGGTAGGGCTGGAATGCCGAGAGGACAAACCGAGTCGCCCCCACAGCAGAGGGCCCGCTTCCCTGTCCCGCGAAGGTGGAGGCCGAGATGGATTGATTAATTGATAATCAAGCGGTTGCCCGTGAATAATTTCAGGAGTCTTTCGTGTCCATAGCCTCTGTCGCATACCCGTCGTCCAAGCATACAGCAATGGCAGACTACACAGTGTAGGTACACGTCCAAGGCGCGTCACGAGAGCAATTGGCGAAGATTGTTAACACTGCACAGTCCTCTCTGGCTCGACGGCAAGGAAGTCGTCACTGCCACCACCTTCGATGTCAACTCGCCCGTCACCGAAAAGAAGCTCTACAGCTGTTCATCCGCCTCGGTCGAAGATGCCCAGAAAGCCGTCGACTCGTGCCAACGCGCCTGGAAATCATGGAAGAAGATGAAGAGCACCGAGATCCGCAAGATTCTCTTGAAGGCCGCAGATATCATGGAAAACCGCTTGGACGAGCTGGCCAGCTACCAGATGGAAGAGACGGGTGCTCCCGACTTCATTGTGAAGAGCTTCAACTTGCCTACAACCGTCGAGATGTTCAGAGATGTTGCTGGTCGCATTGGCGGCATTGTCGGCATGATCCCTCAGACCCAAGATGGTGGCGCTCTGGTCTTCAAGGAGTCTTACGGTGTCATTCTGGGTATTGCTCCTTGGAACGCCCCCTACATCCTGGGTCTGAGAGCCGTCATCTACGCCCTGGCTACTGGCAACACTGCCATTCTCAAGGGAAGTGAGCTCTCTCCCCGCTCCTTCTGGGCCATCGGAAGTGTTTTCCACGAGGCTGGTCTGCCCGCTGGTTGTCTCAACGTCTTGTACCACCGCCCTCAAGATGCTGCCGCTGTTACCAACAGACTGATTGAGGCACCTGAAGTCAAGAAGATCAACTTCACTGGCAGCACCGCTGTCGGCGCCATCATCGCCGCCAAAGCTGGCCAGAACCTCAAGCCCTGTCTCATGGAGTTGGGTGGCAAAGCATCAGCTCTGGTCCTCGACGATGCAGACATTGAGAACGCCGCCTTCCAGTGTGCCCTGGGCGCCTTCGTCCACGCTGGCCAAATCTGCATGTCTACCGAGCGCATCGTCGTCCACAAATCCATCCTTGAGCCCTTCTCGGAAGCCCTCAAGGGCGCCATCGCAAAAATTTACCCCGACTCTGGTGAAGCTCCTATTCTGGTTGCAAGGCCGGCAGTCGAGAAGAACCAAAAGCTTGTCAGGGATGCTGTCGAGAAGGGCGCCAAGCTTCTCTACGGTGACCTCAACTCCAAGGAGACGAACTCACACCGTCTCCGTCCCTTTGTCGTGCAAGACGTAACCAAGGAGATGGACCTTTACTACACCGAGTCTTTCGGCCCCTCAGTATCTCTTCTTACCGTCGAATCAGACGACGAGGCAGTAGACTATGCCAACGACACTGAGTACGGTCTCTCCGGTGCCATCTTCACCAAGGACCTGCAAAGAGGTATTAGACTCGCCAGACAAATCGACAGTGGTGCGATCCACATCAACCAAATGTCTGTACACGACGAGGCAGGTCTGCCCCATGGTGGTGTCAAGAAGTCTGGTTGGGGACGCTTCAACCACGAGTATGGTCTCAACGAGTTCTTGAAGCTCAAGACTGTTACCTTTGCCGGTGACTGGTGAGCATGAGATGCTGTTTGTGAATTTGCCTAGATACCATCTTGCCGTTTTTTTTCTGTTATACATATATACCAAAATTTGTGAACTCAATACGTTTTACATGTTGACTGCTCATGACCCGTCACCGGACAATGTCAATTTACCCTTGATCACTTGTCTCTGCGCGAGTCCAACAGTGGATATGTGAATGGGTCGACTTGTGCACGCGTGCATAATTTTATGGATGCTGTCTACCACCATTCTCCACAGGTCAAAGCGCGTCTCTCATATTGCCGCAACACCACCTTGCAGGCTGCGGCACGCAACACTCGCCGTCTGTGACGTGTCTGCGTGGGCATGTATTTGTATCGAGCGCTTTCTGCTGGTCTTCAACAGCTAGCCGGCAGTCGAAGGAACGATCAAACAATGTCGGACTTATCTTCCCCACCACCATCGCCGACGAGGAGCATAAGCGATGCTAAACGTGTTGACGATGATGTCTTGATAGATCCCTCAAGCGAAGACGATATCTCGAGCGATGTGCCAGATGCAGAAAAAGAGACCATCGTCGTTGAGTCACTCGATGATCAAGGCAATGAGGGTTTCAAACTTCGAGCCTACCAAGACGAGATGTTGGCAGAGAGTCTGAAACGAAATACCATCACTGTGCTAAACACTGGAGCTGGTAAAACACACATGTAAGTTTGGGATCAAGTTACTACCAAACTTCTACCGAGAAGGGTTGACGATAGCCATCTGTCACAACAGAGCACTTGCCAGGACAAGAGCTGAGCTGGAACTGGAACATTCAGACAAACTTGTCTGGTTTCTTGCACCAACAGTCGCCCTTTGTCACCAGCATTATAAATCAATCACGACGAATTTGCCGGCATATCAAACGAGACTTCTCACCAGCGAAGATGGCGTCGACAGATGGACGGATCAAACAGTCTGGGATGGCGTTCTCAAGGATATGAAAATCATCGTCAGCACGTATGGTGTTCTCTACGACGCTCTCTGCCACGGATTTGTTGCAATGCAAAGGCTTTCGCTATGTGTGTTTGACGAAGCCCACCATTGCACCAAAAAGCATGCGTCCAACATGATAATGCAGCAGTTCTATCGTCCGGCCAAAGCTGCTGGGCAGCAAGTACCCCGAATCCTGGGGTTGAGTGCTAGTCCGGTGATGAATGCAAAAGCTGGAGGTCTGGAGGTGCTCGAAGCGAATATGGACAGTCATGCCATTACACCGCGCCTGCATAGATCTGAGTTGATGCAGTATGTGCATATTCCAGAGCTGCTGAAACGGTCTTTCGAAAGTAAGGAGGTCTCTGACACTCCAAACTCGTTGAGGCAAGCCCTCACCACTGCCATACACAGTTACAAGATTCGAGAAGACCCATATCTTGTCGAGATTGTTCAAATCGGCGCACCCGATGTCAAGGCCAAAGTGGACGAGATTCTCATGTCGCGAAAGACTTATTGCACAGACCAGCTGAGAGTGCTCAGGAAGCGCGCAGAAGTCATTGCTAAAGATGTCAGTCCGGCTGCGGCAGAAACATATATACAGGCTTGCCGTGGCAAGTTTCTTGCAGGAGTTCAACAAAACGATTATTCTTGGATGCCGGATCTGTCGGATAAAGAGAAGAGCCATCTTGCAAGAATACTAGAAGATTTGCGTGTGGACCCGGTCTATCTGGAAACGACTGTAAGTCCAAGCTTCGACTACTTTTGGACATTTTGAAAGAGGAATCTGGACCATCTTTCACTGGCATCGTCTTTGTAGAACAGAGGGCTGTTGTCGCCGCTCTGGCAGAGTATCTTACTTCTGATTTGGAGATGTCGCAACTGTTCAACATTGGCACCTTTGTAGGCGGCTCCAACTCGTCCAAGAAGAAATCAAATATTGGCGACATTAACGACTTGAAGGCACAGCAGCAGACACTCGACGACTTCAGAATCGGCAAAAAGAGTCTAATCATAGCCACAAGCGTGCTTGAAGAAGGCATAGACATATCTTCGTGTCAAACGGTCATCTGTTTCGACGCCCCTCTGAATCTAGTATCCTTTGCCCAACGACGCGGCAGAGCAAGAAAGAAAGACTCAAAGTACATCATCCTGCTGGCTGACGATGACGACAAGGGTGAGCCAGCCAAGTGGAACCAATTGGAGGATCGAATGAAAGCTGCATACGAGGACGAATACAGAAACGCCCAATTGGCAGCTCAACTGGAGCAAACCCACGAATTCGAAGACAGGAAGTATGGAGTCCCGAGTACTGGAGCTTTACTCACTCTTGACAATGCAAAGTCACATCTCAATCATTTTTGCGCTACTCTGCAGACCGCCAATCGTGTCGATCAACGACCAGTATTCGACTGTCGAACAGACGCAGAAAACCTGGTCACAGCAAATGTTCTTCTGCCTTCTTCTGTAAACAAAAAATATCGGGTAGCCGTCAGCGCACACGGCTGGAAGACAGAGAGGGCAGCGATGAAAGATGCAGCATTCCAGGCTTATGTGGCATTGCACCGTGGTGGTCTACTCAACGATCACCTGCTCCCCCCTCACATCCAGACGCCAGATCAAGCACGTCAGAATCGACCTGGTCTTGTCAAAGTTGCGGCGAGGGTCGATCCTTGGGCAGTAGCTGCGTCAAATTCTTGGTTCAGGTACGTGGTTGAGCTTGAGATAGAGACACAGCCTAAGATATTGATGGCAATGTTCCTGCCTGTCGAGTGTCCAAACATTCAAGAGATTGCTCTCCATTGGAGTATGTGGATGAGAGGTGTGGCGAGGATTGGACCCGGTCAGCCGTGCACATTGACCGATGAGGAGGCCGATCAAAAACAGATAAATACAGAAACCATGCTTCTTTCTGTGCTCTCGCCTGCAGATGTTGAGAATAAAAAAGGCAGGTATGCAGCAATGTTCGAACCCTTGGACAAAACATCCATGAGCCCGCTGAGCAGAGAGAGTCACCCAGCAACCGAGGTTCTCTATACAGTGCAATCAGAAGCAGAGGTGGGTCTCGTGCAACTCAACGGACAGACGGGAAGAAGTTATGTGTTCCAAAGCATACAAGGCCAAACCCAGCAGATATTGGAAGTCACAAGATTCCCAAAGAAACGCGACTTCCTCACTCGACCTTCGGAGGAGTCAAAGAAGAACCAAATTACCCGAGAGACACTGGCAACAGCTCAATGCACCATCAACGTCCTTCCGGCAAGATATTCATTCTTTGCTGCTTGCATCCCTTCTCTCCTGCACAAAGTCGAAACTGCCATCCTCGCTGCTCGCCTCCAGAATACTCTTCTCAAGCCTGTTGGTATCGACAACCTTCAGCTTATCATTGAAGCCACCACGTCGGGTGCCGCAGACTTTACTGCCAGCTACGAGAAATTGGAGTATCTTGGTGACGCAGTGTTGAAGTATTGTACCCATATGCAACTGGCGGCTCAACACCCCGAATGGCCAGAAAGCTACCTGACGGCGGAGAAAGGCAGGACGAATGGCAATGCATCACTCTCTCGTGCGGCGCTGAGTAGTGGTGTGGACAGATTCATCTCGACGACTAGATTCGCAGGCAACCACTGGAAACCGCCGACAATCTCCACCGATGAAACGGACAAGAACGACAAAACCATAGACAGGAGTACCAAAACGCTGGCAGATGTGGTGGAAGCATTGATCGGTGCTTCGTATGTTGATCAAGGGCTTCGAGGAGCACTAGCCTGTATCCGCATCTTCCTGCCCAACGAACAGTGGCTAGACCATGCGACCTGCCTATCCACCCTAATATCCCAAACACCTTCTCTGCTCATCATCCCACCTTTTCTCAGCACCGTCGAAACACTCATCGATTACAAATTCACCAACCCTGCGTTGCTATTGGAAGCGCTGACTCATTCCTCCTTTTCCTCATCCGAAGCCCTCTCGTACGAAAGACTAGAGTTCCTCGGCGACGCGATACTAGACCAACTCCTCGTACCAACCATCTTCTCGGCCACACCCGCACTCAAGAACCACGAAATGCACAGAATGAGACAAGCACTAGCAAACGCACACATCTTGGGTATCTGCTGTTTGGAACTGTCACTATCCTCTCCACGCTTGGAGGCCACAACAGACGAAACCGGGGAAGTGATACTGCAAGAATCAGCGCATCTGCATCACCTCCACGATTTCTTGCGCTGTGGCGTGAGTATCCAGAATCAGCGCAAAGCAGCTCTGGACAGATATGCTGCTCTCCGTACCACTATCCTCGAACAGCTAGAGACTAGCCACGAGTATCCATGGCCAGATCTGCTGCGTCTCGGCCTGCACAAGTCTTGCAAATGGCTCTCTGACATACTGGAAGCGGTCTTGGGTGCCATATACATTGATTCCTCTGGCTGCCTCTCTAATTGCCGCGCCTTTGTCGAAAAACTAGGTTTGTTCAAACTGTTGGACAGGTTTTTGGATGAGGGCGTCCAAGTCGGGTTTCCGAGGGAGAGATTGGGGTTGATGGCTAACGAAAAAGATGTAGAGTATAGAGCTTTGAGCCAAGGAAATGGAAACTGGGGGTGCAAGATTTTTGTGGGTCAGAGGGAGGTTGTGGAGGTTGGAGGGTGTGTTAGCCGGGAAGAGGCAGAGGTTAGAGGTGCGGCTGCTGCGGTGAGGATCTTACAGGAGGAGATTATTATGGGCATGGAGAGGGTTGCGATTGAGGAGGGTGCGGATCAGGAGATGGTGGATGCGTGAAAATAGAGTTGTGTAGCAGACTAAGTGCAGCAGGGCAACCCTGTCCATATCCAGCAATCCTACACTTCCTTCCCACCGTCGACAACAAAAAACCTCCCTACCTTCTTCGTTGCCGCACCCAAGACATCCCAGGACTTTGCACTCTCACCCTCTGCAGCATCCTCTTGCCTCCGTCGAATCCTCTTGTAGTATTTCCCCTTGACCTCCTCATTCTCAAACGCACCTCGCAGCTCTTCCAAACCAATCGCTTGCTCTGCGACTCCAGCACTGGTCTCATCGCGCAGACTTTGCAAAGGCTTTATATCTGTAGTATCGACTTTGCGGATTTCAGCGACAAAGTGCAGGTGTTGGTGGAGAGAGGAGAGCATTTTTTGTTCTTCGGAAGCGTCTTTTGGGGGCGGGAGGGCGGAGAGGCGGAGGAGGTGGTGCAGTTGTTTTGAAGTGATTGTTGGTGTTGCGGTGGTAGAGGAAGAGGAAGAAGGGAGGAGAGTGTCGAGGGACCAGGTTGGTGTTGAGAGGAGGGCGTCCGTGTCGAGTTTTGAGCGGGTTGGGCGTGTAGTGTGCAAGGCTGCGCGGCGAGGGAGGCACAGCCGGAGATGTGAGGGTAGTGAGAGGGGCGGCATGTTGTGTATGTGTTTGTGTTTCTGTGGTGCGAGTGAGCAGCAAAGAAAGTGGTGGTGGACAATTGGGCGCATCGGCCAATCACAGCGGGGCAGGCTCCGGATACGTCAGCGCCGACTTGGTGCTCGCGGGCCCCCCAGACACCGACAAGAGCAACATTTCCTGTTGCACTCTCTTCACACCACAGATATACACACATTATGGCTTCCTCACTCGCAGCAGAGCAGGACTTGCTCAACAAGGTATGCGCCTGTCCTCCAAACAGCTCCAGCCCTCTTCTGTCCTCAACCCCTCGACTGACACACTCCTCCTCCAGGCCATCAAGCAAGAAAAGAGCGCCTCGGGCGGCTTCTCCTTCTTCGGCGGCAAGCAAGAAAAGTACGAAAAGGCCGTCGAAATGTACCGCAGCGCCGCAAACGCCTACCGCGTCAAACTCACCTCCATCGACGACCCGGAAACAATCTCGCTCGCCATAACCCAAGGCGGTTCCGCCCTCGAGTCTGCCGCCAGGATCTGCACCGAGAACCTCGAAGAGCCGCTGGACGCCGTCAACATCTACAACGAAGCTTTCAAGCTGTATCACGAGGTCCAGCCCGAAAAGGCCGCTACCATGCTCGAGCAGGCCATCAACAGGCAAAAGCAGCTGGGACGCTGGAGGCCGGCTGCCACGAACACCGAGAGCTTGGCGAATCATTACCAGCAGGTGCTGGGAAATAATGCAAAGGCTATCGAGGCCTACAAGGATACCCTCAAGTGCTACAAGCAAGATCCCGCTCCCGCGCTCGAAAACAAGATCACGCTGGCCCTGTCAGACTTGCAGGCGCTAGAGGGCGACTACAGGAGTGCCATTGATGGCTACGAGACGGCTGCCGACAAGGCCCAGAACAACAACCTGCTCGCCTGGAACATCAAAAACTACCTCTTCCAAGCTGGAATCTGTCACTTGGCCACTGGTGTACGTTTGCACTGTCCCCCCTTTTTTCGTCTGTCTGCTTCTTACTTATCTCTATATACAGGACATGGTAGCCACGTCGCGCGCCTTTGACGAATGGCGCTCCAAGCACACGCAATTCACCTCTGCCCGCGAATTTCAACTCCTCAACGACCTCAAGGAGGCCGTCGAGGCAGGCGACCAGGACATGTTTGCCGACCGTCTGTTCCAGTTCGACCAAATGCAAAAGTTGAACAAGTGGCAGACAACCGTACTGCTCAGAATCAAGGAGAAGATTGAGAGCCAGGACGAGGATTTCTCATAGTCAAGTCTGCACGCACATTCAAGGAGTGGAGGGCGTTTTGCTCTGGCGTTTCATGCCGGTTTCTTTTGATATCCTTGTTGGTATTTTTTTTTGTATTCCATGGATAGAGTGGTTCATTATTTGTTTTCCCTTGGACTCTCTTCTCCGCCCTGACTGGCTCCAAACAGACCCAGCCCCCACCAAGCCTTTTTGGGCGCCACTTCGGTCTTTGCCGTTTGCTGTGCGTGTTGTATTGTCTGTACTGCTTCTTGCTTTGCTTCTTGGAGGTGCTGTTTTACTTCTGCTCCGATCGACTTGTCGTTGTTGATGTCTGGAATCTCGGGGTCGGCTTTTGTTGGTGGACTGTGAGGAGGGTTAGTTAATGTCAGGTATGGAGCGCGAGGAAAAGTCGTACATGGCACCATTGTGCTGCTGTTGAAACTCTTCAACATTCTTTCCTTCTCTTTCTGCTGCTTGCTTCTGCAGTTCTGGTTGGAATGCTGCGACCGCTGATATGGTGTGTCAGTAAAGCACATGTCGCCATTCGTTACAAAGCATTGAGATAGTACGTACCGGTAGCAATACCGCAGACTGTAGCTAACGCCGGTGCAATCAATCTATTCATTATGTCTTATCTCGTGTCTTGTGATAGCAAAAGAACCACTCGGGTTCAATGATGAGCACATGCAACAGCTCGAGTTTCTACAAGTCTTGGCATGACGTGGGGGAAACCGTCGCGTTGCCGAGGCGCGTTGCTTCTGAAATTGGCAAACGCGTTAGAGTCGCGTCTTCAGACAGTATTGTTCAGCATTCATTTTGTAAGTGTTGCAATGAAGGCCAGATCAAATGAGCGAATGGAGAGATCGAGGCTATGTCCCGGACTCGGATGAGGACGAAGTTTCTCTGGTCGATGATGCGGAGGACGACAAGACGACAACAACAACACGAGAGACGCCGAGGGCGACGACAACACCTGATCACCGATGTGCTTCTGTCGAGTTGGTTGACGATGTTGAGACGGATCGAAGAGATAGGGTCGACAGAGCTTTGGACCCGAGGAACGAACCACAAGGACCTGTTCAGACTTCAGAAGAGGACATCACATTCGATATACCGCAAGGCAACCTCGATGCACAGCAGACGATCCCAAAGCCTTCGGCTGGGCAGCCAATAGTCTTGATCACCCAGTCCAGAGGAGCAGAATCGCCATCAGAGATCAACAGGAACGTCAAGACGTATAGCCGAAGGTTCAGGCCAGGAGCATTGAAAAGGATCAAGAGTACAGTCAATGTATCTGGTCCAACCGAGCAGACTACACAGGAAGACGATGGATTCATGGACATCGACACGCTGGTTGAGGAAAATGTCGACCCAGAACAAGCACCATCCTCGTCAGCTCCCTTGATCGCGCCTTCCCAAGCCGAGCGGCGTTTGTCTGTCTCGAGTTCTGACCTGTCCGACGTCGACATGCAGCTCATCTCTTCTCCCCAACCTTTCTTCATTCCATCAACAAGTACGGCAAGAACCAACGACTCGATACCGAGACTTCCCGGCCAGCCTGAGACGACTGCCCTTGACGGTGCCGTCATTTCTCTCTCTGATGAACATGACACCGGACTTGCTGCTCATCCATCCCGTCGCAACCTTCGAGCACGAAAAGCCATTCAGGTACATCCTTACGCCCTCGAAATTGAAGAATATCGTCGCAGACTCAGAGCTGTCGGCGTGAGACCTATCCAAATTGCCACCCACAGCCAGCGACCAAGAGACCAGGATGATTCTCAGGATGCCGAGTTTCACCAGGAAGAGAGTCAGCCCCGACATCGCCAACCAGAGCATACTCAGGAGTCGACTCCGCCAGAATCTTCAGCTTCATCTACCCACAGTCAACGGCCACCTCTTGACTTGTCCAACGTTGTCGCTGGTGACGAAGACGAGTTTCCTGACCTCGATACAATTCGTCGCCGTGTCCAGGGTGCTACTCAAATCCGCAATAAGCGCCGCAAGACTCTCGAGACTCCTCACGCCGAGACTAATCGATATGCGTTATCTTCGTCTACAGCAAGAGCCAGAGGAAGGTTAAAGTCTCTGAACCTGAACCGCGTCCAATCAATCACGAACGGATCCTTCAATCAAGACTTACTGCCACCCTCACCTCCACGGACATCAAGCCCGGCGAATGCTGAACCTACGCTTGCCGCTCCTCCTCGCTTCAGGCTTCCCCATGGCCACAATCCCGCGGCTGTACCTACTCCGCTCCCTTCGTCTCCTGAGCCCCCGGCTCTTACATCAGTCAGACGTCCTCGCCAAGTAGTCATATCGTCCGATGATGATGATGCTGTGAATCGTCAAGATGCTGGTGTAGAACTCAGCCCCTCTTCAGAATCAGATCAAGAAAACAGACAACTGATGCGCATGCGCCGAAAGATCAGGGGTGTGCTGCCTGCTTCTTACCTCAAGCTTGATAGACAAGTCAGACAGCCGTCACCTTCAGTCGCCCCTTCAGAAGTCCAGATAGAGACACCAAGACCGACAGCTCCTGTTAGAGGTGTTGCTCAACGAAGAGTGACAAGCACTTCTGCCACGCCAGCTCATCAAAACAGCTATGTAGTGTTCTCTGACAATTCCGACTCCGAGAGCTCGCTTGCGGAACTTACAGTGCCTCGTCTGCTTCAGACTACACTGCCCTCTCCAATTACTGGACGCCCATCAGGTCGACCTTTCGAGACTTCAGACGTTGACGAACAGGATGAGATTGATGATATGTTCCCAACTAGCGGAAGGAATCATTTCAGATTACCAGGGAGCAAGAGACAGTCCAAGCTTCCAGCCACCTTCACGCGTACCAAGTCCTCTTCGGAACAGGCTCATACTGGCCAGAAACGGAAAGCCACCAATGAATCTGCAGCTCGAAAGTCTACATCGCACCACAAGCCAAGCACGAATGTGAAGAGAAAGACAGCTGCCAAGAAACCGAGGCCAGTCCAGTTGAGTATCTTAGATGCCACCACTTCCACTGAATCAAAATCGCCACGAGCAGTACCAAAGCCTCAATTCGTGCGCCTCGCTGCTCGCCAGGCCCGTAACAGGTCTGATCACGGTAGACAAAGCCCGACCAACAAGGAGATTCGTCTTGCTACAAGAGAAGACACACAAGATGCTCTCGAGCCTTTGTTGTCGTGGCGAGCAGGCAAGTTGAATCGCAGTTGGGCTCCTCCGCCTCAGGATGCACGTTCTGTTGGTGATATCCGCAATAATGAAAGAGTCAGGGATGCTGAAGCGTCCAATGATTCAGAAGGCCCAGTTGTAACGAGGGGTTCAGAGCACCGGAGACCAGGACAACCACGGCCTGTTGTAGGTGCAAGGCCGAGACAGCCGCAACAGCTACAAGAGGGAGGCAACGACGTGCGAAAGCGCACCAGTCAAAGCGTACTTCGAGCAAATCAACGGAAGCTGCTTGAACGTGATCATCGCATGCGGCCAGCTCAGCTAGAGAGCGTAGCACAAGCCACGCATCGTGATCTCGATCCGCTCACCTTTGCTGCACCTCCCTCCCGTCTGATGGAGATCTTTGCTCGAGATCAACGAGACCAGCCAGCCTCCAAATTCCGACTCGAGCGCTTCCTCAAAGACAAGAATGATTTTCCTGGAGCTACTGTACCGAATCAGATGCAAGACCAGGATACACACATGACAGGCACTGATAATGTCCCCTCACCTGCACGAGCTCGCAAAAGACTGGCTCGACGGTTCGATGTTGAGACAACTAGATTCCGCCAGCCAAACGAGCCCTTGCCTGTCGAGATTCCTTCTATCTCTGCTCAAGACCCAGAGGCTGTTCAAACAGATGGTTTACCTAAGAGTGAGATACTGCAAGGCTTGGGCCCGTTTGGTACTCGATATCCTACAGACTTCGACGTTAGACCGCTCGAGATCGGCACCTATTTTGCTACCAGCACGTTTGTAGGTAGTGGAGACTTTAACGATTGCCTGACATTACGCAAGCGCGATCTGGATGTGCCTGCTGGTCGCATAACCGTAGAGGTCGCTGGTCGCTCATTGCACTGGAGTGCATGGAACGAAGATGTCTCTGCGGGTCTTGTTCTAATACTCACAGCTTGCACGGAAGATCTACACGCTGTCGGCGAGTTCGAGACTGCAGACATGCGACGAACGGCCATCGAAGATGTTACTGCACGTTTCAACTATTTCTTACGGTCCGTTGTGAGATATCTTTCAGGCTGTCTTCACTTTCTGGACACCATCGACCGGTCATCATGCTTGAGTCGCCTCTCCCGCTTTGTCGATGAGTTCGTAGACATGATCGAAATGGAGACGATCGTTCTCAAAGCTCACCCAGACATACGGACTCATGTCGATAGACTTATAGTCGACTCACTTTTATACTTGCTCTGTGTCACTGTTCAGTCTGTACGCATCTCGCAACATCCTGCCACTGATTTTAGGCTACAAACGCTTCTTGTGGACAAGTGTGTTCGTTTGAGTACGAAGGTCGTTGCTGCTGCGCTACCCTCGAGACTCACCGCAGTCCGTGACTTTCTGGAAACACATCGTGAGCACGCTCATCGCGATTCTGGGATTCAGGAGCAAGACGTCGCTATCAAAAGCATTGTGATCATCAATCATGCACTTCTCACCGTCAATGCATCGGTCAAGCTCTCTGAGATCATCACCACACATCAAATTCGTGCAATTAGCACAATCTACAACATACATTCCCTTGATCAGATATGGTATGATGCATTTTCTGTCCAGCCTCTCCTTGAGATTGATGCAAAAGGCATATTTCGACCACGAAGCAGATTCCAGTCAGCCAACGATAACTGGAATCTGGTAAAAATGCTTCTGCAGCGAACGTTGGAATTGTATCCAGCAACTAGCAAAGCGCGCACTCCAACGCTGAACGACTATTTACGAGCATGCCTGACTAGAGTGTATCATCTGATCACACGTTGGGGCTGGCAGAGATGTGAGCCCGCATTGGGAACGATATACGACTTCTTTGCCGGGAACAATCTCTCGCAACTACACAAGGAAGAGGGTAAAGGTTCACCACGCTTCCTCGAGGATCTCGACAAAGATCCGATAATTGAGCTCGAACCATCGGATTGTGCCTTCCATATATTTCTCAAGCTGCTTGTGGTTGGCTTACGAGGCTTGCAAGAGATTCTGCCCAGAAACAAAGTCCGAGGATTCGCATGGAGATTTATTCCCAATCATGGCCGTACTTATCGGAAAGAGCAAGAAGTCACGCACGTCGCACTCAATGCCTTGCGCAATCATCATGACTTACTATGTACGCTCTATTGGGTTATGCCATCTGGATGTGGGCCTCGATTGCAGATGATCAGAGATTTGGTCGACCACGACAATTCGCATCGAGAAGCTTGTCGACTGAGTGTACACGCTTGGGGTATAATCGCTCGTTACCAGCTTTCACAAGTTGAACCTTTTAATGACGAGGATGTCCTGGCCTCATGGTACAAAGACATGATTTCGACTACCATATCTCAGTATCGACTTGCCAGGTCTGAAGCAGAAACACAATACGCTGCTGCGAAATTTAGAGGGCTGACCGAGATCTCGCCCGAGATGCTCGAGATGACCATTACGACCAACCAACGAAGCATTTTTGCCATCCTGCAGGATCTACTTTTGGCAATGCTTAATGCTGTCAAGGTATCCAAATCATGGTCTAAAATTCGCAACATTATTGAGCAGTCGAACTTGATTGAAGTGTTGAAGCTTTTCGATATGGACCAGCCCAGGCTTTCCGTCGCCATCATACAAACACTGGATATCGTCGATGAACTACTTTTAGCCAAGAACAGGCTCTCTAAGCCCGTGCAGCAAGATAGTCAACCGGGCAGTGACGACAGCCAGGACTATGGCGATTGGTCTTTCATGGATCAAGTCCTCGAAGAGCCCGAAAACTCGGCGCCAAAAGTATCAGAAGTGACATTTCTGCAAGAACCTATTGCTTCACTCCTTTCGACATGCTTCGGCTCGGAGAAAGGTCCTGACGATGCGCTTCTCAAGAAAGTCGTCGATGTTTGGACTGCCACTGCTCAACACTTGATCAAAGACAATGTTCTTGATTGGTCGAGTTTCTTGAATGTCTACAGCACAACTTCATGGTTTCAGCTGCGAGAGACGGAGCAGAGGCACAAGTACACTTGCTACTTCCTTGCAACTGTCATCAAAAGCGACAAGTCAAGTCTTATCAACCATCGAATCCTCTTCATGAAAGCTTGGTTCGTGTCATTGTTTGAGCGTGAATCAATGCTCAAATTCCAACATCGACTTACAGCAAGTCTGTTAGAGAAAGCGACCTCGGAGCCACTGTTGCACAATCTGCCATTCGCTGCTGATTACGAGACTGGCGAGTACCGTATTACCATGGCCGAGTTTCGTCAACGGCGGATCAGTCTCATTGGCAGCGTGTTGTCGAACATGCATACTCTACTCAACTCCATCCATTCTTCGGCAATATCAGAGAGCAAAAGAGAGTATGTTGACATGCTCAAGGCCGCTATGCAACACATGCGCGGTACCTACGAACAGTTGCAGAACATGTCTGGTCGGCTTGGTGGATCATCCTACGACAACGTCAAGGGAGCCTATGTTGAGTTCGTCCAATCAATCGTTTCCCTTATGCAGCAATACACGTCAGACATCTGTCCCATCGATCCCTTCTTTGTGGACTCTGCCGCCTTCCCTCTTCCTCTGGATGACCCAACGTATGTCAAGGCGAAGCTCAAGAGCTACGATTCAAAACTGCAAGACAGTCGCGCTCGCAAACAGCTTGCTGTGTTTGTGCAGACGGTCAGTGAGCGCGCCGCTTCGGAGAAACAGCAGCCTTATCTCATCAAACAGATGCATGACGCTCTCACTGGGAATGCATCAAGAGGTCTTAGGAGCGTGGTGCTGACGGCTTTGCTACCGGCATATATCGAATGCTCGTATACCTCGGCTCGAGGCTGGTACTTGGCCACACCGCTTGTTGACGCCAGCGCCATGGTCATTTATGATATGATCTTCGATCTGGATTTCATCGATCAGACAGGCATGGGTTCCGACGTCAGTGCTGTTACCTCAGCCCTCGCGGCAGCGTACCGCTTCACTATGTCAATCTCATCTTCGCCAACGTCGCGTGACAACGGGTTTCTACGTCTTCTAGTAGCAATCTTTGGCCTAGTGGAACAAAGTCTCACGTTTGTCGAATATGTCCATCGCGCGACCGGCAAGGCAAGCGACGCCATGGAGTTGCTCCACCGTCTTGTGGCATTTGGCGAGAAGTTCAGTGCTCGAATCATGGAGTCCATCCAGGAAGCACTCGAATCAGACTTATCAGTGTACCCTGATGAACCAATGCCCGAAAGTGTATACTGCAGCTGGCAAGACACGCTTGACTTTGCCACACGCAGCCTTTCCGAGTCACTCGCAAGAACACCGACACGAAACTGGGACATGGATCTCGAAAGCGTCGAAATCGAGAGTATGAGGGTTGTGGCTGCTGTCGAGCTTCTAAGGCGCAGCTATAATATCATCATACCTCGACGAGAAAGTATCGTGCAGAGTGCCGTCGATGAAGATGAGAGTGAAGGAGACGAGGGAACAGAAGAAGAAGAGCAAGAGATGGAGAGACAAGGACTTGATGGCTTGATGAACGGGATGCAAGGCTTGGGCTGGGCAGGCTTGATGTGATGTGTAAATGAAGTTATTGCTACGCGACCTTGGGGGTTCCGAGGACTTGGTGGTGGGGAGGAGGGAGACAGGCTTGATGGGTTTCTGTGGTGGGGTGTTGGTATTGCTGTTGTTGCTGCTGTTACTGCTACTGTTTGCTGTTGCTGCTGTTGCCACTGCTGCAGGTATTGTGGTTTCCAGCAGTAGATCGGTTGAGATATACCAGTCGTTCCAGGTCCCAGTATCTGATGTACAAGGAGTATTGGTGCGCGACCTGGATGGTTTGTATGCATTTTGTGAACAGTCTCGGAACCGAGAAAGAGAAAGGAGATTAATTATAGAGTCTCGGCGACGTAGGATACATCATATGAACGCAACAAAGATTTGGTTTGCTGTGACTAGACAGCAGATCTTTGTGATTTTGTATCCTCTTCATAATTTCGATATCTATCTGCGTGAGCTTGAGGTGTAGACGACGAAAGATTTGGATGGTCTTGTATCCTCTCTGTAGTTTCAGTTTTCGTCCACGTGAGTCCGAGATCTAGGGAGCAATCTTTACAATACCAGAGTCAGGATCTTCCGAGCAGACACCCAGTGATTGATCGCTGTCGCTCACAGGAACTGGGTACACAGGTCAGTGAAGCTGCTTTACAACTCCCACTCCCGCAACCCCTGATTGATCACACGTCTTGTTGTTCGCAGATAGTCAAGCTGATAACCTGGCCCCTGGGAAGAACATCATGGGGTCTACGATTTCGCTCGCCTGGATTGATGTTCCCTGAGTCGACTTCTCACTAGGATGCTCCGTGGGTCACTCGGGAAGACTCGATCGTCTGTAGTGTTATAGACCTCCTTGTCTTCCTTCTCTGTCAATCCATCCAGAGTCTCGCGGAGAATTGTGCAAGCTTATGGAAGCAGACCAGCTTGTTGTCGCTGCTGCTGTTGTTTCTGTTGTTGTTGTTGTTGTTGCTGCTGCTGCTGCTGCTGCTGCTGCTGCTGCTGCTTCCAAGGTCATAAGTAACAGCTTAAGTAGTGAGTCGCACAGGTGTTATTTGCTTCTTGGTGCCGGCAAGTCACTCCACGAACTCGAGATCATCAGATGTGAATGCTTGGCTTTGATCAAGATTTGTTAAAACTCAATGGCTGGTCATGGTGACTTGTGTGCATCGTCAAGGAGAAGTCAAATTTAGGGAGAATGGATGGTACATTTGATCGTTTGACAGAAACATGACTGATTCGGGTATAAAGCTATCTTAGCGTCGTATAGATTTTAGTTGTGAATGGTATGCATGATGTGATGCGATGTGATGTGGTCCAACCTAGAACCAAGCCAGGGTCCACAGAGCAGGCAGATGAGGCCATCTCTCTTGCCAGTCTCCAAGGATAATGGGCACCCTGGCATCAAAGCCATCTCTTGAGCCTCCAGTAGCAGCGTCAAAGCCCTCTGTGCTGCCTGTTTTCTCGGCATGAATTTTTCTCTCATCCTGGGCAGCAGCATTCAGCTCATCAGCGAGCTCAAGAATGGCTCTTCCTCCGACCAGTGCTTCTTCGTGGTTATCCTTAATATCGACGTTGAAGACATGGACGGGGCGATTGAGAGGACTTCCTCTTGACAACAAGTCATCGACGACGGCTTCCCAACAGCGGTCCTCGCAAGTTATGACAATGTCCACTGTGCCTGACTCGGTACCCTGGGCACCCATGTCGTTTGTGTAGACGGGATCTCCAGGTATAGGCGCATTGGCGTACCTCTTGCCCACACGCGGGTATCCGATCCTCCAATCCTGCCATCGTTCAGGACCCCATTTGATGTTTCTGTTGCGGTCTAGCATGGGCAAGATACCGTTTGCGCGGTACAGGCGAGCGTCTTTGCCTTCAAGTTCGCGGTACATGCTGTCGTATGAAGTATTGTTGAAGTTGTAGATGTTTGGTTGGGTGATGGAAGGGCCAGGCAAGCGGACTAACGAGCCAGTGCCGAAGGAGATGGTAGGATATTTTTGGGCGCTGCCAGCGAGGCGCAGGTGTGCTTCCATTGATCTGCATGACCGTATTAGTACGGTGGTTGGTGCAAGAGGAACAGCGTCATGACAGCGACGAGGCAGGAAAGACGGTAGACAAGCAGAGGCTTTGTATTTCGGCGAGTATATACGTTTATGCAGAGGGAGAGGCAGAAGCAGAGCATGCGATGTGACACATGGTGTCGCGGGACATGGGATTGAACAGAGACACGGTATACGGCATCACTTGGCGAAACATACCTGTTGTTGTTACTGGCGCATACAGTACAGAAGCGCAGCTTGAAGCTGTCCTCGGCTTTCGCCTGTTGTGTTGCATTTTGATCACTTGCGCCATCCAAGCTTTGGACAGATGAATCTGGCTGAGCTTCTGCTGGCGGGGGAGGTGGAGGTGGAGGCGGGGGAGCAGATTGTGCAGGCGCTGGTCGCCTCCTAGGGTCGGCAGACATGGTTGTGTGATGTGGTATGCAAAAGGAAGGAGGAGGTAGGGATGTCAGATAGGCGTCGGTCAGGCAGGTTCAGAGCTGTAGCTCAAACGCGTGCGCAGACTCTTCGGGAAGGTCGAATCGATGTCGGCAACGAAAATAGAGTGCTGCTACGCGTTAGTTCGGATCTCGTTGATTGCGTCGACGCGTGATTGGTATCGAGTGAAGGAGGGGTTGTTTCAGATGTTTGCGTATAAGGTAATAAGTTGTCTCCTCAGTCTCCGAAGAGATAGGACAGCTCCAATAAGTTTAATCTCATCATGTGATTGTGCTGATACAGGAAGGAGGGCTTATAGGGGAAGCTTACCAGTGGCAGGGGGCCGGGAATAGCAGGCGGCTCTTGTGTGATGAACAAGCTTGTGTGATGGGATTGGAGGGAAGGAGCGTTGCTGGAGCGGAACGAGGGAAGTCGCAAAAGCGAAGCTGCTTCCGACCGTTCGCCAAGCCCGCGCTTCCCCGAATAGGCAGGCAGCCCCTACTCACCCAAAACACCTACGACTACCAAACTCAACCTATAAAACACTTCTTCTATCTCCGACATCGGTCATGTACAAACACCATGTTGCCCTTCGACTCACCAAACGGCTCGTCCGCTGACGACAGCTGCCGTTTCTTACCTTCTACTTCCGTCCAAGTGCTGATCGCTGCCTACTGGAAAGGCTGTAACAATGAGCTATACCTACCACGACAGCCCTGACTCGAATCGATTCCTCTTTCTATAAAGCCAGCTTGGCACCCTCTTCTATCATCTAGTAAACCTTCCCACTCCTATATTCACCCATCCAAGACCATGAGTACATCTGCCGGTACCGCCGGCCGTGTATCCAAAACTCTGCCCGCACCTTCAAAGACCGAGAAGGTCGCTTTCAAGGTTCCAGGAACCGATATCGAAGCCGAGACATGGTATGCTTTGTACGGAGAGCTGTCTGAGAATGTTGCTCCTTTGATATGTCTGCATGGCGGGCCTGGAATGGCCCACAACTATATCCTGCCTTGCGCCCATCTATCCTCTGCACCTTTCTCACGGCCAGTCATTCTTTACGATCAGATTGGCTGTGGAAACTCAACGCACTTGCGCGAGAGGAAAGGAGATATCGACTTCTGGACTTCCGACCTTTTCATCGCCGAACTGGAAAATCTGCTCTCTTATCTCGGGATCAAAAAATTTGACCTCTTTGGACAGAGTTGGGGCGGTATGCTTGGAGCATTGTATGCCACGAAACGACCGGCTGGCTTGTATCGTCTGATCATCGCCAACTCTCCGGCAAGCTTGACTACCTGGGTCGAGGTCGCGGATCAGCTACGGAAAGAACTGCCCAAGGATATTCAGGAGACTTTGACACGATGCGAAGAGAAAGGCACGACGGACACGGAAGAGTACGAGACTGCAATGATGAGTTTCTACGAGAGACATGTCTGCCGTGTGGTTCCTTTCCCAGACGAGCTCATGCAAACCTTGGCACAAGTCAAGGATGATGATACCGTGTACATGACAATGTGGGTTTGCTGTTCCCTCTTCTGACAAACCCTCTGCTGACAGCATATAGGAACGGACCTTCTGAATTCAACGTTATCGGTTCACTCAAGGGCTGGGACATAACATCCGAACTTCACAAGATCAATGTCCCTACATTACTCATCAACGGCAACTACGATGAAGCCCAAGACATCACCATGGAGCCCTTCTTCCGTGAGATCCCTGGCAAGGTCAAGTGGGTTCGTTTTCCTGAGAGCAGTCATTGTCCTCATTTGGAAGAGACAGATGCCTTTATTGAGGCTGTTGGCAATTTCTTGACCTCCGAGTCATGATGCGATGGGGATTGACTCTTATTCTGCCTTTCCTGTTTCGGTCCTGTTCCTTCTTTTCATCCCTCTTCCAATTTCGTCACAGCTTCATGATATACCCCTTTTCTATTTCCTTATTGACTTCACCATGCTTTGCTATTCTATTCACTCTGCTTTCCATCACCACTATCGAAGCATTATCCTGAGTTCCACTAGACACTACACAGAAGCAAGAACAAGACTACCACCGTGATTCCAAAGTCTGTCCGAAGGTCATATCGCGTACAAAATCCTTGTGAAGTCAAGTTGGTTCGTGAAAGTCAGGACGCCCTTACTCCAACAAGCACATCTCGAGGGATAAAAAGTAAGCAACCAGACCCATCAAAAGCATATAAAGACGACAAGATGGCAGGTTCAAGAATGCATCAGTCTTCTTCCCTCGTTTGCACACGACATTGCGCGAATCTCTTGCCACTGGCAAACTGACCGCGCGTTTTGGGTTGACTGATGCAGTGGAAAGGGAACAAAAGTCAATGATCAGGTCCACGATACCCCTGATTCTCACACCTCTCATCGACTCATGTTTCCTTGCATTTCTTTCGGATGCTCGTGCGTGCGTTACGAGACATTACTCATATTTGGGGATTATCGTTCTTGACAGCGGGACCATGGACCTACCTCTCCTTTCTCCCTTACCTGCCTTTCGCAGTCTCTTAGAGGTAAACCAGATCCAGCAACGGATGTTGACTGGGGATTCTCAGGCAGGGCCATGATGAGTTCTTCTTGGTTCATGTCTGTGAGAGGGGCCTTTCATGATGCTGTGATTGATCTTTTTATATGCGCGCAAGGTCGAAGTCGCCTCAGGGTATTTCTAAGGGTCATCACTTCCCAGATCAATGGGCGCAAGAGTCACTTAAGCATGCAACCAGCATGGACAAGTCAGCATAGTAATGTGTGTGGAAGCGTAGGTCAGAAGACAAAACAGCGAAAATATGCATTTCGGTCATCATGTCATGCCAGGATGGAAAAGTAACTCGCAGCAAAAAGCACAATCAAATATGAGAAACCAACAACTAGTAAAGCAAGAAAGCAATGACCCTTTGGACCTCCTCCCATCACCCATGAACGCCACCCTCGTACCAAGCAAACCGCGCCATCAACACCAGTCTCTGCTTTCATCAGCACAACTGTACTCTGCGTCGAGCATCAACCATCGAACTGATGACGAGTGAAACCGCTCGTCTACTATCATTGTCAATAACCGGCTGAGCTGCTCACAGGTCCATACGTCGTCAATGGCCACAGTCCATCCCCGATCAAGGGCAGTGGTCCGTCTCCGACAGGCATGACGCTGCTAGCATCCACGCCAGGAGGCTTCTGGCCCAGTGCCAACAATGCATTTGCATTCTGGACGTCAAAGCCAGGGTAACCCGTGCCCATGATGCCGAGCATATCATGAGTAAAGTGGCGCCAAGCGACAGGTCCCATCATCATTTGTTGAGGTTGTTGTTGAGGTGTCATTGCTGGCGCGGTTGTCGCAGGGGTGTTGGGAGAAGCGTAGCTGTTGTTCGGCGATGGAGAGGTGAATGCTTGGAAGAGATTTTGTGCCGTCTGATCGTGAGGAGCCATTTGTTGTGGCAGGTTCTGGTTATGCGTATGATTGCTTTGGTGCAGTGCATGGCCAGCATTGTGAGCGGCGAGTTGAGCAGTGAGATCGGACTTGATGTCGTCTCCATTGGTGTAAGCACTGCTGTCAACGAATGCAGGGTAAGCGGGTGCTGATGCGCCTGATGGATCAGGATATGCGAAGCCATTGGTCTGGTAAGGCTGCTGGGCTTGCAGGCCATTCTCATCGGGGCCAAGGTATGAAGCACCAGCAGTGGTATCGGTGGGAGGAGCACCGTTGGGGTCAGCGGGGACATATGCAGGAGCATAACCAGAGGGGGCGTTGTAGCCATTGACGCCATCTTGTTGGCCGTCGGCGAGAGCGGGCGAGGAGTGAGCAATGTTGGCCGAAGCAACAGCAGCGCTTGCAGTCTTGGCAGCAAGATGACGATGAATGTTGTCAATCGAAGCGTTGACGATGTGACGGACGGCATTTTGCAGCTTAGCACCGCTGCCCATTAGCTGACCGATGTCGCCAATGATGCTCAACCACTGCTCCATGGTGTCTTTGAGAGCGCTGAGATCAGTTGATGTGATGTGGTCCTTGCGCTGGTTGTAAGCAAAGAGGGTAACAAACATGGCAGAGAGCCAGACGGTGGCATTGAGCCAAGTGGTGTCAAGGGCTCTCAAGGCACGCATGCTTTGTGCAATGTGCAGCAACTTGGCGCTGGCGTCCAGGCAGACATCGAGGTTCTTGTTGTTGACGTCGGTGTTTTGGGTGCGACAGACAGCAGGATGGTGGACGAGCAAGTTGAGTTCTTGAGCACCGAATTGCAGATACAGCGAACAGGCTCTGTCGTCTTGAGCAGTCTCGGGACCACCAGAAAGCTCAATAGGGATGCTCTTCAAGAAGTAGTCAAGGTCACGCTCGAGCTTTTGGATGGTGAGCTCATATGAGTGTGGTGGAGCGCGGACTGAGTAAATCGAGGTCTGAACTTGGATGACAAGCAAGACCCACTTGAAGTTGTGACATGCGACACGGTACGAGCACTTGTGCCATTCGTCGATACAAGTTGCTTCATTGCCAGTGTTGTCGTCAAGAGCCTTGGGAAACTCGACATCAAAATCTTCAAGGCGCATGGCCAATGGTCGACCAAGCTTGTTGCTGATGGAAGTGTGGATGACCAGAACACTCCAAAAGACGCGCTTGCGCATCTCAATCTCATGTTCGCTGAACTCCGGGCTGGACTTGCCCCAAGCGCTGACAGATCTGTGGAGACCCATCTCTGCACAGAGGTTCAGTGTCAAAGTGGACATGAACCAGGCAGCTCCGGGCTTGGTGAAGTTCCTCAGATGCAGACAGATCAGAGCAATAGCCTGAATATTGGGCAGTGTGCGCTTGGCCATGAGATCAGGAAGGAAGCTGGCAGCGTAACGGTAGTGGTCGGCCCATTGAGTCGGACGACTGTTTCTGACCGAGGATTGGAACAACATCATGGCAATGATCATGTGCAGCTGGACAGTCTCACTGATATCTGGCTGATAGACCTCGTCCGAGTTGAGGCGGTCGACCATGTCCAAGACGTCGGGCTTGTGGACGATTGGCGCATGGCAGTTGACCGAGATAAAGTACCACTCGCACAGGGCTTTGCATTCGCGGTACGAAGGGAAGGAAGGTGGGGGCGGACGTTCTTGCGACGACTTGAAGGCGATGCTGAGGAAGTTCTCGTATGATGTAGGCGAAAAGGCTTCGTCATTGTCGTTGGTGACAAAGTCGACAAGGTCCAGCTCCATGCCGAAAAGAGCAACCGACGTGCCCTTGATGGGTGACAGCCATTCGTTAGCACCAGAGATACCGAGGTAGTTGTCACCGAGAGAGTTGTTGCGATAGTCGGGCAAAGCGGATGCGCGAGCGCGGGACTTGGCCGGGTCCAGATGTGTGTCGGCTCCGAGGATGGATGAGAGGTCGAACATCTGTTGAGGCCAGGCATAGGCAGGCTGGCCACCACTGCCAACAAAACCCAGGGGCATGATGGGCGCAGGACGGGGGTCGAGTCCAGAGTCGATCAACTGCTGGCGCAAGTCGTTGATGTGCTGCTTCAGGGCCATGTTCTCTCCCTCAATGTGCTCGGTGTGGCCTCTCGAGGTGGCGCGTCCAGTGATACGGTCCGTCGTCTTGCATTCGAGATTGTTGGCGATGCATGGCGAGCAGCCACCCGGGCGGGCATCACATCGTATCTTTCTGACCTGCATGCGCTGTCAGTGACCCCGTGACAGGACGACGGTGATGTTGATGGTCGAGTCTCACCTTGCAGCGGTCGCAGGCCTGGCCAGTTCTCGACGTCGTCGTCAACTTCTTCCTGACGGAGCGCGAGAAGTCTCCATTCTCAGACTTGGTGAGCTTGGCTGGCGCGCCATCTGGGCTGCCCTCGCTCGCGCGTTTGCTGCTCATGCCTCACTCAGGACGGTATTCGCCGTGAGCAAGAAGGACGCGGTACAAGCCGTCGACAGGAAAAGCTGAAGCTGTCTGAACTTATCAAACACGAGGACTCGAGCAAAAAGAGTCTTGCAACGTCCAGGAAAATGCGTGTTGCAATGGCGGTGTGATACTGCGAGCCTGTATTACGATGAGTCCGCCTCCCGAAGATGACCTGAATTTTCTCTCTACCAACTTCGCTATCCAAGAGCGCCAGCAAGCCGATTGCCGCACGTGATATGCACGGACCATTTCCCTCCATCACTCTTTCCTCATACCACAACCCATCACTGCTCATCTAGATAGCAAACACGCCTTTCATTAACATCAGGATGTCTACTCTTGAGACTATCGCTCTTCCGCACCTTTCGCAGTATCCTCTGTGCGTCGGACTGTTCAAAAATGTGAAGAATGCCTCTTTTCTCCGCCAGCAGCTTTTGGCTGGCAACGCCGACTTTGAATATGCCTTCCTTGATGCTTCTGTTGTACGTCGCTCTTTCCTCAGATATAACACTTTTATTGATTCAGAAAGGTCATCTCTCGTATGCAATTCCTCGCCGCTTCCTTCAGAGGCATCAACGATTTTGCAAGCAACCGCATGAAGAGTCACAATGTTCATTCTGAAATTGTTTTCTCTTTCTCCCCAAACAACAACGTGAGTCGCTATACATCTGATGACTTGTCCGCGTAAGCTGAACATCTCTCAGATTGCCGAATCTTTCCGCCGCTTTGGTATCTCCGACACAACTCAACATGTGTTGGCCATCAAAGTTCTATCTTCGGACATTACGGCAGAGTCTGTCAGCCAGCACCTCCACCAAAACATCGAGGGCGACCAAGTAGATGTATCGAACGCTGAGTTCTCAGAGCTGGCTGACCAGGCACGACTCCGTAAGATCTATAAACTTAATGTTCAGACCAAGAAGGGCCCCGTCAATGGCACGGTCTCGAAAGAGGCCGAGATCAAAGAGCTCGAGACATCCATTCTTGGTGTCATGGCTCTCAAAGGCTCATGAGGTTCTGATCCTGTCTTATCAACATACCCTCATGTGCCAAGCCTGACCGCACGGCTTCGATCGCCGTCCGGATCGTGTGTTACATATCTGACTAAGACCACGGCCTGTTCATAACGCTCGAGTAAGCAGGGCTGTTCTGAAGCTGTCATCCGGTTTCGGTGTTCAAAAAGAGCACTTGATGCCTTCATATGCATATGACAATGCTCATTGTCGACGTAATGCCACTTATCCGAGCAATTGGATCGCGGTCTTCCTGACCTCGAGCGCCAATCGGGTCTCCGACAATGCCAGAGGCTTACACCCAGATCACTATCAGGCGACTGTTCACACATGCAGACCCCAGCCTCGAAAACATCACGTAACGACGGATAGAATTGCTTCATCAAACATCCACACATTGTTCTTTGTCCTCTTGTAAACCCCACCACTCTCACTTGCTTGCTCTCTGACTCGCTCTTTGAACATGAGCTAGGTTTTGATCCTACCATGTGTCTGCAGTCATCTTATCCCTCTTGCTTTCTTAAGGCAGTGTCTTCCAGCGTTCCAGATCTCGTCGCTTTCAAAGATATGCCGAATTCTCGAGGGCAGAACCTACACCGCATTCCCAACACGAATCATCGAGACATGGAGCACAAGGTCTTCTGAAATCACTCTAACAATCGTACATGCAGTGCTCGAAGCAAGAGACCAAGGCCTCTGGTGACAATGGACGTTTGCAATGGGTACAGCGCATGATGTCTGCAACATCCTGCATGGGATGGCAAGTAAGGAAGATTATGTTCTACGCTCACATCCAAGCAACATGGTTGTATACTCCTCGTTGTCTTTTGATTTCATGGCCTCACGACCTATTGGGATTCAAAATGATGCTCACACAATGCGGTAGTGACAAATTTCTTAGATCGAGTTCAACCTACAAGGCACCTCGATTTTGTTGACGATGTCTAGCACATCGGCAGGGGAGATCACCTGCCTACTGGTCAAGCAATAGCACCAGAATCAAGCTTGTTCTATGTCCGTTGTCTTGTTCCGGACCGGTACATGGCCAGGTTTTGAGGCGTCTTTATGAGAGTGGCGCCGGTCTCTGCTGTTGGAAAATTGTCCGCGGTCTCGTTCTTGAGATGGTTCAACTCTTGTGGCTTGTCTTATCTCGCTTCGGAACAGCGGGGGTGTGATAAATCTACGGAGTGGCTGGCTGCTGCGATCCAAAGGTTCGAGTTCTGTCTATGCTTGTCGAATGTCTCTTGGCTGTGTAATTGTCTCCCTAAGCACGCGCGGCGCAGGATTCGTTCCCCTGATCGAGGAAAGCAATTTATTCTGGTCAAGGACGTCGCATGAGTCCTTATGAGAATAAGCAGGTTGGGGCCACAGAAGATGAGAGGATCGATTCCCCCTCTTGTCCTACGTAATCCAAGCGCGTCAAACAGCTTGGCGCTGTTGGCATCTTGAATTGGAGAGCCATTCTGAAGCAGGACAGTTAAAGGGTCGCAGATCAGTATCGAGTTTCACAAGACCACGTCGAGGTGGCGGCCGGCTGATTCGTTCGCTCCTGGAATGAAAAAAATCGATTCGAGCTGGAAGCCGATCAGCCGTGGTATACACGTTACAGCACAAAACGGCATCAATGAGCTTAGTGAAAGGCAAATCAAATTCCTCGGCTCAGGTCTGTCCCTGTAAAGACGTGGGGCCTCGGGGGCAAACAATTCGAGAATTCACACAGCGACTCTGTGACAGCTCAAACGTGGTACTGTCGGAGTAGAGAGGGGCGTTTCGCTCGCTCCTGAGGCCGCGCAACCCTCATTTCTCGCGAACAGATAGTCTCAAAACAAGAGACGCTTCGGACATGTTTCTCCCTGTATAGGTGAAAGTTCAGCTCGGCTGACAAGCCATGTCCAATAACAGTTTATCGGTTGTCCGTTCCAAGTGGCAGTCTGGTAAAAGTTTCTTGTCGACAAGAAGCGCCACGCGAGAGCTAAGGCGTGTCCAATGCTTGGTTGTCCTTGGCAAATGCTTGTCTCGGTTCCACATGTGGGTGAGACGTGCGGGTTGTGTTGGGGTCTCACGCAAGGGGTATATACAAATGCTCTTTTGTCTGAGGATTGCGATACAGATAGTCAAAAACACTCCAGACATTCCATGTTCAGTGTTCTCCGCCTCTAAATAGGCACGGTGAAGGTGGTGATTGGATGCCTGGAGATTGTTCGGAAGTGCGTCGATGCGGCTGGGGCTGCCCTCCGAAACAGGCTCGCCGCGTGCCGTTGGCCAGGTTTCAGCGGCTGTCGCTCTCCGATGACGCCGATGGGTGAAGAATTCGATGCAAGCCTACGCGGCCACATCAGAACGGTTTCGAGGGGCTGGCCGGCCGCGACAGCAATTGGGTCTTTGATTTGTAGGCACGTCTTGTACTGGAATTGGCTTTTTCATATCTTTTGCGCGACTTTTCGGGTCCTATTGGCCGTAGCAGTCGCCCTTGTGCTTTGTATTTAGACGCGCGACAAGCCCTCCTCTTGCGTGCATTCGTAATCCAACCCTTGTCCTTCCAACAAACAACCAGGATTATCTGGGAGGCCAAGGAGGATTCGTCGATCATCCACCCTCTTCGGCTTTCTCTCACACGACACCAAGCAGGCCAAGTTTCCACCAAACAAGTTCAGGCACACGACCACTTTCCCAGCCTGGTTGCTTTTACTTATACTTCCCTCTCTCCCGCTTTCCGGATCATCCTTTGTGCCCTATCAATTTTGCAACTTCTGGATTATTTTCACACCCAACTGTTCAGCCAACTATGCGTCTGATCAACATCCTCCTCGCCGTAACGGCACTGGCCATCGGATCTGATGCTCGCCCTATGAAGGTCCCCACACACGATATCGCTCGCAAACGAGATGCAGATTTCGAAAGCGTACGGACTCGCCTCACAAAAGACTACAGCGGCAAGCGTGGTGATCCAAAGGACAAATACTTTCACGAATCAACATTTCACCCTCACATGGACGGTCGATTTGGTGACCGAGTCCTGAGCTACGATGACCGTCGTTCAAATCTCACCGCACTCATGCAAACGTACCTCTCGACCATGAACGACATTGGAGCCGAAACTTGGATCATGCACGGAAGTCTTCTGGGCTGGTTCTGGAACAGGAAGATCATGCCTTGGGACTCGGATGTTGACGTTCAGATGACCGAAAAGTCGATGGAGCACTTGAGTGACTTCTACAACATGACCGTTCACCACTACAAGTTGCCCGCCTTCCCCGAAGGCCGCGACTACATGCTCGAAATCAACCCACACTGGAGAAACATCAGTACGACTGATAGACTCAACGTTATTGACGCTCGCTGGATTGACATGAGCAACGGTCTGTTTATCGACATCACCACACTGCACCGCAACACGACTGCCGAAGCCCTTGGTATTGAAGGCGCCATGATGTGCAAAGACAAGCATCACTTCAATTTCACCGACATCTTCCCTCTGCGCGAGAGTGTGTTTGAGAATACCCCTGTCAAGGTCCCGTACGCCTACACCGATCTTCTCGCCGAGGAGTACGGCTCAAAAGCACTGGTCAAGACAACATTCGAGAACCACCACTTTGACCAGCAAAAGATGGAATGGATTCCTCTCACGTAAGTTTACACCCCACTCTCCTTTGTTGTCTCCAACCCCTACCGTATGCCAGGCAAGGCAGGGGCTCACGAAAGAAAAAAACAGGCAGCAACAAATGACATCTTAGAATTGTGTCCTAACACTTTTGTGTCGTAGCAATCCGACGCGTCTCAATGGAGCGACCGGTGGTGGCAGGCCCAACAACAAGGTCATCTACACACACAAAGGTAGACCCGTCGGCGGCTCGGCTATACCAAACACACCAGCAGTCAATGTCGACGCTTCTGCTGTACAAGGCCAACCTCGACTCAACGAACCGATTACACACCCTCACCAACTGGCCCCTTTACCACCCTCATGATCTGGCTGGCCTCAGTACCATGATTGTACATCCATCTTTCTGCTCTGTACACATGACTCTTCCCGAGTCTTTTACGATGATAGCGCTTCTTTAGCGACGGCGTTTTTGGAGTTATTTTCTTGCACAAAGCATTTGGGCTCGCATCCACAGCGATTCTGCCTTTACAACGATACCACACGACGCATACTGTAGATAGCATTCTTGTATCCTTTTTTGCAGCTTTTGCATCTGTTTCCCTTCTTTGCATAGTATCAGCATCAGCATCAATAAATGGATCAGCAACATACAAACCCACAACTACCGTTACCTCAATATCCACCTCCCTGCTCATGTTGTTGTCTTTGAGATCCGAAGGTTTCGATGGTTGCGCCACACGGCATCTTCTATCCGGCGCCTCGAAGGCCACGCAATCCGCATCCCTATCCCGTTTACTGCGAGCAGCTGACAACAGTCGCGTGCACAATCTACCTTTATCTTCTCTGCCGAAATCGATTTTGAGAATTTCGTGCTTTTGAGTCCTATCTCGAGCTCTGCACACTCCAAATCTTATCTTTGAACGCCGTTGCTTTGAGTTTCCGGACCTGCATTTTTCCCGAAAGTGTCCGTTGCAGGAAAGCTTTTTTGCTTCGGACGATCTGTTGATGTTTGTGTGTGAATTTTTGTATCGGGATCATCGTTGTGTCTTTTTTTCTTTCTTTGACATGTGTATATCAATCCATCGTCTATTTCCCCATCGACATATATCGTTAACCCCTCCATCACAAATACCGAGACGTGGGCTGGAACCATTTGGAGTGTCTCAGCTACTTCCCTCCCCCCGCGGGGACAGGTGCCACAAAAGCTGATTTATTGCCGGATTTGACGGATGGCAACAAAACGGCGCAGAAGCTGAAAAAGAAGGAGAATGCTTGTTTGGGATACACAAGCAATATCAAGCCTTTTGGTGGCAACGGTGTCTCAGATTGGGTGTCGGTAGTGAGAAGAAACGGTATGGGGAGCCGGGTGTAGGGATGGAGGATTAGGGAAGGTTTTTGCGAGGGTAGAGTGGTGAGTGTGGTTGTTAAGACAGTGATGACAAGGGTCTGTTGTTGGTGCTTGAGAGAGATGCAAAATTGGAAGACTGCTTGTAGTGTGAAAGCACCACTGGCAAGAAGGTCTCTATTGTGGACAGTATCATGGATGTTCATGACATCAATTGAGACATTCGATTCATGGTCAAAAATGTATGCATCGGTCAACGACGCAATCTCGCTCCTCATATGCAACCTGCCTGGTGTATCTCCTCCACGCTCCAATCGTTGCTCTTCTGCTTTTGAAACTCAAGCCGAATCGTAGATGTGCAACAGACAATAATCTTCGTAAACCATGTTCAGAGAGAGCCAGCTCTCGGTAGCAATATCTCCGTATCTGATATACGGAATGACAAGTCCTGTCGTATACATAACCGATCACTCAACCCAAAGGACCCTGTCCAATCAACAATGGAGCAAATACAGCACCCAAGACCGGCCTGGCCGCAAAATTTATACCACTAGGGTAATCTCCACTGTCTGTCTCATAAAGATCTGTGAAGGGTCTGTTGGTCGGTGTCTTTCCGATCCATGAAGCGATCTTGGAAATGAAGAGTTTTTTGGTAGAGGGCGAGGCAATAGCAGCGACGAAAATCTCCCAGTCGAGTTTCGTGTATGTATGACGAGTATCCAATGGAACTAAGAGACTGTTAGTATAACCAAAGAAGACAGAAGAAAGGACAGGATATCGTACCGCCATATTGCATTGCGATGGTCGGGTAGAAATTTGACTGCATCTTGTACACGCTGCGAGGCACGAGATTTGTCTTTACCCAGGTGTCGGCGTAGAGGTTGTAAAGTAGACCATGGGTCTCAGGCATACCGTATGCGAGTGTGGTATGAGCAAGCGATCCATTCGTAGCTGGCGCAATACCCAACTGCTGCCATTTCGTAATATAGTTATGAGCAATATTGGTGAAGTTTTGAGCATCTGCGGTATGACCGGTGAGGTTTGCGATCATGGCCATGGCTTCGATACCGATGATGCCCTTGAGTGCCAAGTTGGTCTGGTTTGCTAGTGAGCCGGCAAAGTCATCTGTGGAGATTTGGTTTGAGGGGATGAGGGACTCGATCACGAGGTAGTCGTTCCATTGTTTGAGGATATCGTAGTGTTGGTTCAGGTAGTCGGCGCCTCCGCTGACCTTCTGGGCTACGGCGAGAGCCATGATGATCATGTTGCCACACTCCTCCAATGGCTGCTCTTCAGCATTACCGTCGTTGTGGCCAGTGGCGTTTGGGAAGGTGCCTAGATCATGGATTGCATACGCGTTAGGCCAGTTGCCAGTCTCTTGGTTGATGAACAATGGTTCAAGAAGTAAACGACCCAGATCTGGATTGAAGTACATGAACAGTGGGAAAGCAGGGAAGATGACATCCACAGTCTGCATGTCGCCATTACTACTGATTTCTTTCATGAAAAGGTGATAAGAACTCTGTGAGCCAGCAAGCTGTGTAGTGGCGAATACCTGACGAACAGCGAGACTGGTGATGGTAAGATAGTCTTGTCCTGCGTTCGCCAAGGAATCCTTAGCGACCTTTGTGTCGATGCTGCTTGCAGTAGTTTGGGCATTGGTCCAGTCGTTGTAGAAGAATGAGACTAAATCGGGTTCGCTCGAAAAGTAGCTAGTCCAAAGTGGCGGTAATTGCTGGATCTTTTCTTTCTCGTACTCGAATTGAATGGCTTGTTCTTGCGCCAAGGTCAACGTGAACAAAGCTGATGCCGGAGTGCTTCCAACGGACCCAAGGTCGAGAGCAAATGCAAATACTGGATATTGGTTGCTGATCGCTCTGTAGTTGGTATTCAATTCGTTGTTGAGTACGCCATTATTGATAAATGCACCACGAACATCAGTGTCAACGCCACCGTTCGAGTAGGTCAAACCACCATGTTGGCATGCGTAGATCCAGTTACCCCAGCTCGCTTGATCTGAGTTTTCGGTGAAGAGCTGCTGTTCTCGGCGGTAGAAGCGATGGTATGCGATACCACTGGTGGCTGCTATGCCTGTAGCAGTTGCGGATGTTGAGGGTGCAGATGTGGTGGTCGCATCGGTCTGAGTAGAAGTCACAGCAGTGATTGAAAGGTTCGAGGAGGCAACTGAGGAAACCGGGACTGTCACTGTCTGCATCGTTGAATAGCTCGTGTTTGCATCACGCTTCGAAGCACCAGAACCGATAGTGCCAAAATCCCACTCTGCAACAGCAGACCTATCTCCAGATGCCCATTCAGCGGAAACGTCCGAGTATAGCTGAACTTTGTGTTCAGAACCATCGATAGAATAGACATCAACATTCATGTAAGATGCCGGAATAGATTGGCGCTTGAGATCTGTAGGTTCGACCGGAGAGAGAAAGGTTACATTCATTCCCACTTTGCCATCGACGGATAGTGTGAAGACGGATTTGGTTGACGTGTACTCGAAACTGGTCTGGGTAGCAACAGCAGGTCCTGGGGGAGCTCCCATCCAGGTCACTGCGGCACCTCCATCGACTTTGATGAGACCTGGGATCTGTTAAAGTCTAGTTCTCCGGAAGGTTATCAAGAAAGAGCTACCTGTCCATCCTGTCACCTGGCCTCTGTGAAATGTCAGCAACTTGGTCATCAAGAGATTCTTGTGACATACGCCCAGAACTTTGGCCATTGACCAGCAAGCTATCATTCATTAGTAAAGTTTTTGTTCTTGCAGTTGAAACTTGCTTACATATCCACCATTACCACCATCACTACCAGCTTGTTGCCAGGTATTGAGATATGGGTTAGAAACTGCAAGAGGTATTGCTGGTGGTCTTGTAGGAGAGAAAGATGATTGGGCCAAAACTGTTGATACAAGCAATGCTAACGATGCTAGAGACAACATCTTTTCTTCTATGTGATGGTGCAATGTGTTCCAAAGCGTCATGAATGGGGAGGGAAAGCGCGCCTTTTTGAACTAGCCCATCTACAGGCTAAGATGATATACTGACCAGTGTAGAAGATCGACATGGGGGATGATCAGTGGTCAGGAGGGTGCGGAATGCAACCTCGAATGAGTTCTGCAGGTTCAACGGTCATACTTATGTGCTGTCATATGGCGCTGTTTTCCTGTGTAGCTGCCAAGCTAGTTCGTCTATAGCTGGAAGCACTACCCAGGAGTCAGCATATGATGACATTGTCATAAGTCTTGCAATCGAGACACAGGCATAGTCATTATTGCAGCGCCTCATCTGATAGCTTGTCTGAGTATGAGAACGTCTCGGACGAATGCTTGTGGCCACGGAACAGAGCTTATCCCAATGTAGCGGTGTCGAGTGCCAAGTAACGGCATCTTTGTTAGGAATGAGGTGCCGTCTTTTTCTCAGGCACTTTAATTTTATCGCGAATGACTTGAGTCAGGAGTCCAAGTTGTAGGCGTATGAGAGCCATGGCTCAATGGCGACGAATCAGAGTTTTGGATGATCGACGACATGGCGGAAGTAGAGCGGAGTAACTAGCATGCATACATGCATGTGATCAGAAGAACAACAACAACAATAGGCGATCAACGGTAGAGATCAAGTGGTGACTATCCTCCAGTGTTGCACTGCAGGACGCCATTCAAGTACTTCTTTGAGGACGAAGTGCAAAGAGTGATGTTGACTGTAAGAGCAGACGTCTTGGATGTCTTGGATGTGGGCTTGGGGCGGACAGGGTCACAAGAAAGCTTGAAAATCCTCTGGTCAAGACTTTTGGCCAACCGAGGCTGTTGAGAACAAAGCTTCGGTGCGATCATCCCAAGCTCTTTCCATCACGGCACGTGTAAACATTGCACATCATGGCAAGCCGCGGAGAGCTGCTGTATCCTGAGGATGATCGTTTATTCCTAGAACCCTATCTGCCTGTAGCCGATCGTCAATCTACAGGCTCGGGCGTGCCGTTTGTCACACTCACCTTCGCAACTTCACTCGATTCGGCATTGTCTCTGGCTCCTGGTGTACAGACAGCTCTATCAGGTCCGCAGTCGAAAGCAATGACCCATTACCTTCGCTGCAGACATGATGCTATAATGGTTGGTGTAGGCACCGCAATTGCCGACAATCCGAGCTTGAATTGCAGAATCCAAGGCGTTGGTGGCTATGGTGGTGAAGGCCTGACTGGTCAGCCTCGGCCTGTTGTCGTTGACCCTCAAGGAAGATGGCAGCTGACTGCTGAAACCAAGATCTTGAATCTTGCCAGACAAGGGCGAGGCAAAGCGCCATGGATTGTGACTGCAAAGACGCCAGACGCAGGAAGTGCCAAGTTGCTGGAAGAGGTCGGAGGATGTTACATTGTTCTCGAGTCACAAGCACAAAACTCTGAAGGAAAGGCATCGATTGCTTGGCTCGACATCCTGCAGACAATCAAGCAAAAAGGCATTGGCAGTATCATGATTGAAGGGGGTGGCTCTGTCATCAACTCGCTGTTGTCGGCAGAAAATGCAAACCTGGTCAACTCGGTGATTGTGACCATCGCACCTACCTGGCTTGGTCAAGGTGGCGTTGTCGTGTCTCCGACCAGAAAAGAAGGCAACCTGCCAGTCGCTCGCCTCCAACATACAAAATGGCAGCAGCTTGGCGACGACGTGGTTCTTTGTGGAACACTGAGGGTTTGAACGATGGTTTCCCTACTCGATCAATGAGACATTGTCAGTTTTTTGAGTTGCTTCGACAAGCAATCGAGTTTCACTTGACGCGGCCAGCTCAACTTGCAACCCCATTCGAATGGTTGCTTGATCACGGCTTTTTGCAGCTTTGCGTTACCAGCCACGCTTGATCCTCCGGTACCTCTTCACTCCCCACTACGATCCACGTTATCAGCTCTGCTTGCTAAGAGCTATCTTGATGGGGCTTGGCTACGAATCGTTCACATACCCGCCAATCCTTTATAGAAATGCATACCAGAGGTCAGCTTCTCTCGCGATGCTCGGAGGTAACTTCGCCACACATTGAAGGTCTCAATGGATATCCTGGCCTTGACAATGACGATTGCACATCCGACGATATCTGGGACGACATCAGCGAAGATTTGTGCAAGATATCAATGCAGCTGAGACACATAGGTTTCTTCGTTCAGCGAGGAAGATGAGGCTATCGACAACACTAGCTCTGTGGACGCGCTTCCATCGATTACTACTTCTGCTTCTGCGTCAGTTGCCAACGGCAGCGATAAGTTCGACGCTGAGTCTGCATATGGCAATTGCGGTATGAAAACACCCGCCAGACCGCTTTCGCCATGCCAAAAGTGTAACAAGCAGCACAACCACGACAAGAGATGTCGGAAGACACACTGGTCTGCACAAGAAAACGTTGTTGGGCTATAACCACTGCTTAGGATGATAAAGTCGCTGCACGAACGATTTCGACCATGATGGCTAAAGTAAAATCGTTTCTTGTACATCAGAAGAACGCTTTCATCGAATCGACAACTGACATTGCTTTCATATCTCAATCTATCAGAGGCTACTATTGATTGTTGTCATGCTCTCACTACAACACACAAAGCGTTTCCACATGGCAGGAACGAGATCCACTGCAGTCCAAGCTTGAGACCTCTGAACTGCCCATGGGGTCTCAAATCCTATATTTCTATGTGTAGATATGAGACCCAGATAGCTGTCTCAAGACATCTACAAGAATATCCAAGACTCGTATATTCTGACTCTGTCTTGTGGTTTTATTGGAACCCGCTGTCTCTCTTTCTCGGAAACCATACATCCCAGACCACATATATAACAAGCACCGCAGCCACCAGACTTTTACTCCTCATCTCAAATCACAAGACACAAGACGCAAAACACCAACTCACCAACCCCAAACCAACCAACCATGTCCTCCTCAACTTCGAACTCACCATACTCCCAAAACTCCTCGACCACCTCCTCCACAACCTCCACCCCAGCCTCCACACCCCAAAGCGTAACCTTCATCCTGAGCCCCACCTCAGCATACCCAGACACCGCTACAAGCACCCCTCAAACCCCAGCTGGCATGGAGAGGTCGGCCAATGTGGGTGCCTTCATGCATGCGTCCGCCGCTCACTGGAAAAGCTTTTATGAGGAAGAAGACGCTGTTGCTGGTGCTGGGGATGACAGATAAGAATGTGATTGGAGTGTGTACTCGTGTCGCCGAGAGGGATTCTTTGTGGGAGTGAGAGTTGGAGTACAGTGTATGGGACCGGATGGAATAGTTTCGGGATTGGAATTTCAGTGAGGATAACATGAATGATTAGAGAGCAAAACAATAAGAAAAGGATTCTTCTGCGTTCAAGAAAGATATCGAAGAGTAAGGACATGATATACATTTTTATACACCGAAAAGCGCGAAAGCAAAGCAAGCAAGTCATTCATGCGTGCCGTAATAGAAATACATGTTTGGTGGAGAAAAATCTCAGACGAAGAAACAATGAGGACTCATGGACTCACGAGTGCAATAACGTGAAAAGTGAGTCAGCAGAGAGTCGAAGAAGTTCTACTCCTGTCTCTTTGCCGTCTCGCTGGTTGCGGGGGCTCCTGATCCCGAACCCCAGCTGAACCAACTCTTCTTCATGTCCTTGCTCATGTTTTCCATGAACTTCTTTTCTTCCTCTTCCATCTCCTTGAGCCACTTCTCGCCGTTCTTTTGAATCTCGGCTTCGAGGCGTTGGTACTCGCGTTGACCGCGCTCGCGGATCTGATCGGACAGCATCTTGCCTTGGGACAAGCCTTCAGCGACAGTGGTCTCGTTGTCTAGGGAGAGACCGCCAGGTTGAGCCTTGATACCGAGAGCTTTGTTGAGAAGACCACCGATCGAACGTTGAGGACGGCGGGATTGCTCTTCTGCGAGCTGCTTTTGGAAAGCCTCGCGAGCCTTGCCCTCACGAGCGGCGAACTCGAGGGGGATATCGGAGCCGGCGAATGATTCGAGGACCTTGCGGGTATCTTCAACACCCATAGTAGCGACGTACTCGAGGAAGGGAATCAGGGCGACGAGGTCCTTGGCGTGAGGATCTGAGGGCTTGCCTTCCCACTTGGGCAGGACGATGCTAGAAACATGAGTCAGCAATAAAACAATGGAATGAGGGTATCAAATAACATACGCGTTGTTGGGGTTGTTCTTGACGTGAGCGGCCTTGGTGTCGATCATGATGACCTTGTCGAGGGGACGGTTCAGGTAGTTCAGGTCCTTGACGTATTCACCATTCTCGTACTTGGTGGCTTCACGGAACAGGGGCCATTGGATGATGTGGAAGGGGTCGAGCTTCTTGATGACAGGGTCTGCCATTGCGACGGGAACCGAGGTGAAGAGGACCAATTCATAGTATTGACTCAGATACTTGAGGAAGTAGTCGACACCAGGGCGCTTGGCAGTGCGCCAGCCGTGCTCGCGAGACCACTCGCTGTGGATAAGCAAGTCTTCAAGGGAGAGGACCAAAGTGAAGGGCGGACGTTGCGACTCGGGAACCTCGGGCAACAGCTTCTGGAAGGTGGGCTCGGTGTAGTAGGCGGCTTGGCTGCTCATGCGGTTCTTGACACGGGCGTACATGCTTTGAGGTGCCCATCCGGTGATGTGCTCGGGCTCGAGGCCTTGAGGGGTCTCGTCGGCTCCATAGGGTCTTGTGAAGTAAGCGGTACCGGCAGCAGCGAAAGCCAAAAGGGAGAGATAACCGTAGTTGGCCATTCTGGCGCGACGCTTGTCGAACGATGTCTCGTAGTCCTCGCGACGGTATTGCTCATCCTCGCCCTCGGGGCCACGTCTGCCGCCAAAGCCAGCAGCTTCGGGAGTGGACTCGGGAGTCTCTTCACCAGTGACCTTCTGCTCGGTGGGGTTCTGCGCGCTGGCTTCCTTCTTCATGAACTCGAAATCGAAGGTCGAGGGAATGCCTTGGCGAAGATCAGGCAGGGGGCCGGAGGGTTGTGACTCGGTGGGCTGTTCTGTGGGGGTGGTGTTGGCGTCTGCGGATTGCGGGCCTGAGAAGGCAGGGTCGCTAGCTTCTGAGGCTTGGTTGGAAGAAGTGGTCTCGGGGAAAGGGCCGGGCTGTTCTGTAGGAGTGGTGTTTGCGGTGGGTGTGGCCTTGGTGCTGGCGGAAGCGTCCGGTGCTACAGGGCCATCGGCGGCAGGACGGACGGGTTGTTGTGCGGCGGCGGCAGGAGCAGCGAACTTGATGCTATCGGTGGGCTTCCATGTCTTGTCCTTGGGAATGCTGGTGCCCGGTGAGGTCTGACGGGCAGAGGTGGCAGGAGAGGGTTGCTTTGCTGGCTTGGGAGCAGCAGCGCCGGCGGGAACGAAGCGGCTGGATTTAGCTGCAAAGCGAGCAGAGGTAGAGAAGTGGGCAGTCGAGGCCTTTGCCGCACGTTGCGCCGCGCGCGAGAGCATCGTGTGTCGAGGTTATGCGCGGGTAGGAGAGGTGGTTGTTGGGTGCGCCTGCGCTAAGAGATGTTTTTGTGCGACCCGTCGAGTCTGGTTGTGCGGGAAGGTGCGTGTGAGATGCAGCAGAATGATCTTGGTCACCGAAGTGGAAGGAACAGGAAAGTCTTGAAAGCTCTCCAGGTCGGCGTCTCCAAAGCACCGATGACTTCATGCGCCGTCTAGACAGGTATCCCGTCATTGTCGACAAGCCATCACTGTCGACTAGAATGCTTTGATTTCTCTATGCAGCCCTGGGAATGCGTGTTCACCCTCGGCCGCGACCTCAGGCCTCATGTCAGTCATGGCCGACCTTGATATGGCTGGCCATCGCTTGCGCCGTCCTTGGCCAGGCAATGACCAAGTCTGAGGTGGATGCCTTGAGGTCTGTCACATGTCACACTTTTGACTTGTCCTGTCGCAATTGCTTACCCTGATACAGAAAGGAAACACGCTCCGTCTTTTACCATGGTCTCACCAACTACCGCCAGTTCGCCTACCCGGACGATGAACTGCGACCACTCTCGTGTGCACCCCTGACACGCGACCGCGCCAATCCCGCCCACATTGAAGTCAATGATGTCCTGGGCAACTACTCGCTCTCGGTCGTAGACAGTTTGTCAACTCTTGCCATCCTTGCCTCTGACCCCACTTCCGACACGGACGAGTACAACGCCCTGGACGACTTTCATCATTATGTGAGCTTGGTCGTTGAAGAGTATGGAGATGGTTCGCCCGGTCCTGCTGGCCAGGGTCGCCGTGCAAGAGGTTTTGACCTGGACAGTAAAGTCCAAGTCTTCGAGACGACAATCCGTGGTTTGGGTGGTCTTTTGAGTGCCCATCTGTTTGCCATTGGCGAATTGCCCATCCGTGGATACGAACCTGACATCAGAGAAGATGGAATATACTGGCCGAACGGTTTCGTATACGACGGGCAGTTGTTGCGACTTGCCCAAGACCTGGGCGAACGACTTTTGCCCGCCTTCCACACTCCGACTGGCCTACCCTACCCCAGAGTGAATCTTCGTTACGGCACTCCTTTCTATGAGAACTCACCCTTGAACAACGATCCCGAGCATGGACAGTGTCACAAGACCCAAAAGCCAAAAGGATCTCGTGAGATCACAGAAACCTGCAGTGCCGGTGCTGGTAGTCTCGTGCTTGAGTTTACTACTCTGTCCCGTCTGACCAACGACCCTCGATTCGAACGTCTGGCTAAACGTGCTTTCTGGGCTGTATGGGAACGACGCAGTGCTTCTGGTCTGATCGGTGCTGGCATCGATGCAGAGACTGGCGCCTGGATTGGCCCTTGGACTGGTATCGGTGCCGGTATTGACAGCTTCTTCGAGTATGCTTTCAAGTCGCACGTCTTGCTATCTGCTCTCGAAGGTGGTTCGTATAACATCACGGAAGACTCCCCAGAAGCTTTCCTTCAGACCTGGAAGGACGCTCATTCTGCCATTATGCGCCATGTCTATCGAGATGCTTACTTTACGCATCCGCACTACGCTCAGAATGATCTGTACACTGGGGGCCCACGACTCACGTGGATAGACAGTCTGAGTGCTTACTATCCTGGCTTACTAGTTTTGGCTGGTGAGTTGGACGAGGCCGTGACTGCTCATCTTCTGTACACTGCCTTATGGTCAAGGTATGGTGCTCTGCCCGAAAGGTGGGATGCGACCACCGGTGCTATTCATGGCGGTCTGAGATGGTGGGGTGGCCGACCAGAGTTTATCGAATCTACATGGTATCTTTACCACGCCACAAAAGATCCTTGGTATCTCCACATTGGTGAAATGGCATTGCGCGACATCAAACGCAGATGCTATACTAGGTGCGGTTGGGCTGGTCTGCAGGATGTTCGAACAGGCGAGAAAACCGATCGCATGGAGAGTTTCTTCCTAGGTGAAACTGCAAAGTACATGTACTTGTTGTTCGATCCGGACCATCCTCTGAACACGATTGATGCCCCTTGGGTCTTCACGACTGAGGGACATCCGTTGATTATTCCCAAAGCCAACAGGACAAGCACGAGGCAATATTGCAACCGAGAGGAGAACAAGTTCAACACTGTACCGAAGTCTCGAGCGGAACAGTGTCCATTACCTCCGGCCTTGCTGCCATTGACAGTATCATCAACCGCTGCCAGATCGGATGTCTTCCACGCTGCTTCTCTAGCTCGACTTCATCTCATGCCCATTGGAGACAAGCCTGGCGCTCCTTCGCTGGACTGGGCTTCTGATCATCCTAGTGTGACTATGCTTGGTCCTGAATCTCCAACCAATTTCACTTTTTATCCCTGGACTCTGCCTCTCAATCTGGTGCCTACAGATGGTTATAGCACTAAGCTGTCCAACAAACCAACCTTTGACCTTACTTTCCCGACTACTGCAGGTGCAGGTCTCGAGATTGGTACACTTCAAAAGATTGATGGGGGTGTTCTGGTCAACTCAATCTCAGGTCTGAGATTTGGTATGGTACTAGAATCACCAGCACCAGAAGAGCACGAGTACAGGATCTATACTCTCGGCAATTTTGCGCTTGGTCGCGACGAGCACATCGCCTTGAGTCGAGACACCTTGTCACAAATCAACCCCACAGATCCACACTTTACGCGCATGCGCGATGTCGAAGCCATGGATCTGATCATTGATGTCCCACATCCTGAAGAATCCGAAGTCGAAGCTCTTGTGTATAACAACACTGCATTGACTGATCACGTCTTCGACTTCAGTCTCGACTTCGACCTGGATGCTTTAGGTGCAACTTCCAACCCTGGCGACATGGTTTTGGACTCCCTGCCCAAGGCTCTTTTCGCTGATGTTCATCGTCTTGCAGAACAGCTGGATGGCCTGGTCGGCGTTCTTCCTGATGCTGGCAGTATAGATGACGCTCTTCGTGACGCAGCAAAACAGCTTCGATCTAAATCTACCGCTGCCTTGCCGTCTTCCTCGGCAGCTCCTTCTCAGCAGAAGAAAGATCTACAACGGTTCACCACACCGGCAATGCTACCTATAGGACCTGGTGCAGCACCTTTGCCAGCAATCATTGACTCTTCACCCGATCCGCGAAGTCTCTCTACTGGAAGCCTCCCTTACACGACTATCCTTATCATCGACACTGATCTGTGCAATACTGCTCCCTTACCGCTCGACCTCGTTACGACGCACACAATCCTCATAATTCGTCGTGGCGGCTGCAGTTTCAGCAAAAAGCTCTCTGCTATCCCTTCCTTCCCACCTTCTGCGAAGTCATTGCAATTAGTCCTGGTGATAAGCTTTGGAAGCGACGAAGGAACGAGGCCGTTAGTTGACGAAGTTCAGATGACCCCCAAGGGACTACCAAGACGTCACCCGATTTGTCTTGCTCTCGTCCCGGGTGGTCAAACTGTTTGGGACACTTTTCTGAGAGGAGCGAGTACTGTAGGTATCGTTGACGACACTGGTGCCATCAGTATCTTGGACGGCGGAAAACCAGACACTGCACAAGCTGAAGCTGGTGCTACACAAACGCAAGCAATGGAGACTGGCAAGAAGAAGGCTAAGAAGACAACCAAAGCAAAAGCGAAGGGAAAGAAAGAGGTCGAAGCAGTCCCAGGCATTGGTGTCAGGAGAAGATTTTACTTCACCAGTAAGGGTGTGCGAATTAGCAATCTTATTGTCACTTGAGCTGAATGCCAACATTTGTTTTACGTTACGCGTTCATTTTGGTATGCCCTACTGATGAGGCGTTTTCTTGCAAGTCAGGTGGTGTTGGTGTTGCGAAGCATCTCCGCGGCTGAATTGGCAAGCACGCCTCAAGCGGGAAGTGTATATCTTTCTTCTAACCACAACTCATCGAATTTATATATGGCTTTTAACAATGTATCGACATGAGATTGAGATTCAGATGTTTTGTCTATTTCAGCCCTTTCCGGACGAAAAAACAGAAGCAAATTCATGTCTGCAGCATCCCTGTCGTTCGCCTCGGAGGTGTCGTCGCAAACGCTCGGGTGACGTTCTCGGGAAGAATGAACAGCTCTCACGTCACGCTCGATATTTTCTCTTTCTGATGACCAAAGCGCAGATTGCATGTGGCCCTGATTGGAGCTGAGTGCTGTTACAGTCGCAAAAAACTACCCCTACAGCGTTCTTTCATAGGGCAAGTTTAGGGATGTTGCGGATGCTGCGGTGTTCGAGTCCGCATCGCCCGAGTGGTTTTCGCTCTGCCATTCGGGATACGAGTATAAAATGTTATCTCACATACAGCTAGGTTTGTTTTTTCCTTATCAACAATTACTTCTACGACTTCAGCTCTTCTCGGTACCGAACTTCCGAGGCTACACAACAAGCGATCAACAGCAACATGTCGTTGACACCCGATCAAGTCAAGCTTATCAAAGCAACTGTACCTGTGTTGAAGGAACATGGTGCCACCATCACCAGCCATTTCTACGAACTCCTGCTCAAAGAAAACCCTTCTTTGAACGGCATCTTCAATCAGACGAATCAAAAAAACGGACATCAAGCTGGTGCATTGGCTGGTAGCTTGTACGCATACGCCTCGTATATCGATGACTTGGGTGTGCTGTCTCCAGCCGTTGAGAAGATTTGCCATAAGCATGCGAGCATGTATGTGCAACCCGAGCATTACGATGTCGTGGGAACATATCTGTTACGCTCTATGGGTGATGTGCTTGGTGAGGCCTTGACGCCTGAGATACTGGAGGCTTGGGGACAGGCTTATTGGCAATTGGCGAATATCGTGAGTATCAGCTTCTTCTCTCTGCTCATTAGATTTCAGCAACTGACGAATAATACAGATGATCAAACAAGAAGATTCGCTCTACAAATCTGCCGGTCCTTGGACATCCTGGCGCGACTTCCGCATCTCGAAAAAGGTACCCGAATCTGACGAGATTACATCTTTCTACCTCTCTCCTGTAGACGGAAAGCCATTGCCTTCCTACCTTCCTGGCCAATATATCAGTGTCGCCACCTCAGTCCCATCACTCCAACATGATCAAAACCGCCAATACTCGCTCTCCGCAGCGCCATCGCCCGACCACTACCGCATCAGTGTGAAGCGCGAATCAGAAACCACTCACCCAGCCTACATCTCCAACATCCTGCACTCGGACAAGAAAGAAGGAGATATCCTTCAAGTGTCGCATCCCTACGGAGAGTTTTACGCCGATCCCAAGGAATCCAGCAACGGAGCTCTGGTCCTGATCTCTGCAGGCGTAGGAATCACGCCCATGGTATCTATCCTCGATACGTTTGTTCAGCAAAACAAAGACCGCAGGATCAGTTTCATCCACGCGACAAGGTCATCTGCTGTTCAGGCTTTCGGGCAACATGTCCAAGACGCTGTGTCCACGCACCCACAAATCACCTCTGTCATCTTCAACAAACATCCCTCGGCGCATGCACAGCAAAACACAGATTACAACTTTGCCTGCCGCATGGATTTGGACAAGCTGGACAAGCAAAGGGATTTGTGTCTCAATGACAAGCAAGCCACATACTACATCTGTGGTCCCGGCGGCTTCATGAAGGATATGGGTGCGAAACTCCAGAGTTATGGGGTCGAGGAACAGAGAATCAAGTTGGAGATTTTCGGGACGGGGAATTTGTCGTAAAAAGTTGGATTTCTCTGTTGGTTCAGGGAGTTGATGGATAAGTCTCCACTTTGGTTATGGCCTTGTAGGAATAAGATTTTTTGTGTTCTTATATGATATTGTTTCAATGTAAGGTTGAAGTAGGAGAATGTGCTTAGCTTTGCGCTTTGTACCAACGACATAACTATTACCCGCAACAGACATGGACATACGCCGCATAAAGAGAGTAGCTCCCCATGAAGAAAAGTTACGGATGCCGTTAATCCCTTCGCCTTGAGTGAGGTTACGTAGTGAAAGACGTGCACCAAGCCATGTCGTTGCAATCTTCCTGGCATGTCTAGTGCAGTGTCTCTTCGACTTCTGTTACAACAAAACAGTCTGCAAATAGGCAGTGACTTGTGATGAAGTTCCTTACCTTATGTTAGGACTGAATTATCAAAGCATATAAAAATCTATGCATCATTGCATAAGAATATACACTTCAGAATAACCACTGCCCAACTTTGATGTTCACCGTTCAGTCATGAATCGGAGTGTCTGTTTCCCATGCCACAATCATCAGGTACACCCAGGTACACCCGGTAGCACTAGAACCCGTTAACCACAAGCAACCATGATCCTCGCATACCCATCCGAAACGTTACTTTTGTCGTTCTTCAAGTGTTGTCGGACCGAGTTCTGGAGTGACCATGATTCAGTGTGCTGTGGATTCATTCTTCGATACAATTCATCCGAAATCCCGAGTTTCCGAATATTGAAAGCACGAGCCCCCAGCCCTTCCCGTCTTCATGCGCCACACCCGTTCGTTCCGACGCCTCAACCCAAGCACGTGACACAGTTATGAAAAAAAATTCTCTTCCACGCCCCGATATCTGCCATACAAAACGACAAAAAAGACATCGATCGCAATCATTATGATAGGAATAGCCGAAGGCGGGGCTCGAACCCGCGACCTTGAGGTTGTACTTTATCTGGTGATAAGAGCCACACGCTCTACCGATTGAGCTACCCCGGCA